>JAFIDM010120543.1:0-12158 GCA_023159025.1 Thereuonema tuberculata | reverse complement strand
TTGCTGAAATTATTACACTTTGCATTAACAACATTTTTTCTGGTCGCCCGATACAACAAACTCCAACACTCTGAGTACAGAGTGGAGGAGGTTAAGGCAAGTGAAGGCGATACGACTTAAAATGTTATAAAACGACTAAATCTTTGTCGAACTTCATACTTTCATTTAAAAATGATTATGAGCACAGTTGAAAATCGCAGTACTAGGAATACGCTGGAATATCCATCGCATAGTACTGACTGAGCATTCAGCGATTGGGGAAGGGTCCATTTTGAGGGATGAGAAGCAAAATAATTGCGCGTATATTTTAAGTGGACCGTAAAGAAGCATCGTACTACATTTTAAGAAAATCCACCAAGTTGTTCTGGCGTGATGCTAGTACAGACAGACAAACAAAGTTTAACGTGCATGCTTTTTAACATAAATTAAAAATCACATGCACAAGATCTGCTTTCGAGCATTGGGCTATCATCGACGAGAATATGGTATGGCCGTTTCATCCTTCTTAGAAATCATCAGCCAGATTTATTTAAAGGCATTTGAGCCTAGCAATGGTCGCGATAAGGATTTAAATTCTGTATTTTGTTCCAGTTTACTTTCTCTTGTTTGTTTTGTTGGCATATCATTCCCGGGTGCTTTGGTGGAAAGCATTTCCTTTCGCTCACTCTGAGCTTATCATTGAGGGTAAATCTGCTGATGATTCCTAATAAGGATAAAACAACCGTTCCAGATTCCCATCGATGATAGCTCAATGCGGGAAAGCAGATCTTGTGCATTTGATTTCTGATTTATAAAATATATATAAAAAAAATGTTCAAAATTGAATAGTAGATTTGTTATTCTTCGTTTGCTCAGTCAATAAACATCATTTTAAAAGCGATATCAATTATTGTATAAATTATTGCATTTAAAACAATCTTAATTTTATTTTAATTGTTTTAATATAATTTACTTTATAAGTGTCGTCATCCCTCCCCAACCCCTCATTTAATATATAAGTTTCATTATCTTTAGAATGAAAATTATCATTTGAGTTAGATCAGGGCAATGATTCACAAAATTTCAATTCACAGATCTGATACATGTAATTGATAGACAATATCATTTCAGAAAAAAAAACTTGTAAATCAATTCTCAGGATATATATTTTAACTAAAAAATGTGTTACAATTCGGCTAATCGGTGATCCCTTTCGATTAGCCTGCAGTGAACTAATAAATAGATCGCTATTTTAAAAATTGTATCATTTAGACCTGTGGTTCCAAATTGTGCTCCGTAGCAAAATTTCAGAGCGCTGCATATATATAGATAGATCAAATCGAGGGCTCTGTGACATAAAGGCCTAAGTGACATTTTTGTAAAAATTGAGTTACATGTCTTAAGTGAAATCCGAGAACCATATCTTTCATATGAAAAAGAGACCTAACTGAAAATTTCATTGCAACTGGTAGAATTCTACTTCCATAAAAAAGCTACTTCCATAGAACTGGCAAGGCAATACAAACATAAAACCCTTAATAACTCGGAATGGAGATTTTGTCACTTAGGCCTTTATGTCATAGAGCCCTCGAAATGAATGAAAAAACCAGATATACTCTCAACTTGTACTGAGTGGAGAACAAATAATCGTACTCATATTTTAAATTGGAATCACAAATAAGCATCACAACAAATTTAAGAAATCGTTTAAGGGATTTCGTGCATCATTTTTAATGGATTTGGAGACGGAGCCTTTCCAAATAATTGAGCCTATACAGTAATACCTTGAGATACGAACGCCCCAACATACGATTTTCTTGATATACGACGAAAATTTTCATATAATTTACGCCTCGAAATACGAAGTTATTTTTGAGATACGAATAGCTAGTACAGCTAGATGTTGTGGATCTGGTGCAGAAGCATGCAGAAGAACTCACGACGGAGGAGCTAAAGAAGTTACAAGAGATGACGCACTCAGAGGTGATGCAGGAACTCAGCAGTGAGAAGGGGGTCGAGAAGGAGGAGGTGCTATCTTCACGTGAAATTCGTGATATCCTTGCTAAGTGGCAAGAAGTGTCCGATGTTGTTGAAAAGAGAGACCCGGAGAAACTGTCTACAGGGAGAGCCAGTGCATTGTTCAATGACACGTACCTTGCGCATTTTAGAAACATTCTAAAAAAGAGACAGAAACAGATCTCTCTTGATCATTTCCTTTGGAAAAGACCACGTCTTAGTGGCGATACACCCACTGCAACTGAGGCCAAAAGGGCCAGACGTGAGAAGGGCAGTGATAGTGATTAGTCTTAGTGTAAGTAAAAAAATATAGTACATTTATATCATGCATACAATAAACATTGTATTTACCTTATATTTAATCTATATTTGGTTGGTATTTAAAGCACGTTAATTATTTTTTTGGGGGTAAATTCCTATCACTGGAACAAATTAATTCTATTTCCATTAATTTCTATGTGAAAAATTGATTTGATATACGATTTTTTTGATATACGACGATTGTCACGGAACGAATTAAATTCGTATGTCGAGGTACCACTGTATTTGAAGTTGGACCATTAATAAGTTGCATTTCCAGGTTTTACGGAATTCCGTCCAATGATTCTAATGTGATGTGCGTTCAAACAGACCCCCTCCCCCCCCAAAAAAAAAATATTATTAAGCGGAATAAAGAGATTGCGCATGCTCAGTAAATGTTTTAAGGCATTTAATTCTTATAATGAAATGCATTATCTTTTTAAACAATTATTAAAGTTATTAGGACATAAATAATTATGAAATTTTGTGTGGATATAAACGCTTGTTAGATATTTCTCGGGTGTAATAAATATAAAAAAAAAATAATAATAAAAAAAGCTGATGAGACACTAAAGACGCTGTAGGAAGATCTGGTTTAGACAATTATCTTAAAGGTCTAATGAATTTCGAGTTGGGGATATTATGAAGATTCCTCTAAGATTGAGTTAAGGACAAGGTTCCAACGGACTTATTCCAAGTTTAGATTAATTAATTAATTGAATAAGTTTTATATTCACATTTTCATCAGTTTTATTCGCAATAAGTCACATGAAAAAGTTAAAGAAGAAAAGAAAATCTATTCTTATTTTTTTATCCTTAAATAACAATTAAAAGTATTCTTTCGCAATTTCCTCGATTGAGAACTTAATCTTTGTAAGTGATTATGTAATATTCGTATGTAGTTCATATGAAAACATTACGTAACAGTTAAATATAGGTCAAGTACGATTTTACCCTATGAAAGAAAAGAAACTAGAAAACATTCTTTTGTTTTGTTTTATTCTTCTGAATTTCACAAAAATATCTGAGAAATCTCCAGTGATTTTTCCTTTTTCTTTGTTTGTTTTTAGTTTTGACGAAGTTTTTAATAAAACGCAAGGTCAGCTATTTAGAGGAAAAAAATAAAGAACTATTTATTTAGTTAAAAGTTAATAACAAAAATATGATTAATTTATAACCACTTGTCATTTTAAGTAGACTTAAATAAAATCAGTGAATTACAATATTTTTAATTTTTATAAAAACAAAGTATAATTAGAGTGCCAATTTTCGAATAATCACTAACAGCAGTTGTTCGATAAGACAGTCTAATGATAATAAGAAAGTTGGCCACTATTTCTTGTAAACAATGCTTTTCGAAAGCGTTGCCTTACAGCTTTGCACTTTTCTATCAACAATGATCAGAGATCTAACATTTCCCTACCAACAAAATTTCTGCATTTCAATTAGTACTTGATTATTTCATTGAGTTTTGCTCCTCACCTCCTTATGTATTAGTCCGCTTTATAGAGAAATCGTCAAGATTTTTTTTTCAATAATTCAGATAATCTTAAAATAATCTTAAACATTTCAGCCTTCTTGTCTATGTAGTTGTTAATTAAATTCTCTTTTTTGTTTCAACTCGCCTTTTGTTATTCCCACGAACAAATGAACATCATAACATGTCAATGGATTTTAAACATTAGACTAATCGAATGATATTCTGTTTCATGCCGGTGAATAATAGATAGAAAAAAATAATATTTTAAATTTTTGTTAATTTTCTTTGTTTCTTTTCTTTTTGCTTGGTATTTAGACGCTAAACTATTCTTAATTTTTAAAAAAAAAAAAAAAAATATAAAAAAAAGAAGAAAAAACAAAAGAAATGATGAGATGTTTAAATTAAAGATCTTACTTAATATAATCATGAAATTTTTCATGTATTTCTGTTACTTTCTCATTGTCTTAAATAAGGGAATTTTAAATCCTTAATCCATTGCGCGTGGGTTGATACGATTAAAATTAAGTTGATATGCTTTTAGACAACTTAATTTCTTAAGACAGATTTAAATAACTTTTTTTTTCTTATTCAGAAAATGGATAATGAGATAATGAGATGCAATTACTAAGCTTATAATTATTAAGCAGATATAATTTGAAAATAGTTGTAAGCTTTTCGTTTATAAAAAAAAAATGAAGAAACTTAAATCAAAACATTTTAAAGAAAGTAGGTTTTTAAGTTCTTCGAATTTCTTGTTGTTGTTGCTTCCACCGTTGACTGAAATCTCAACTTCGTTTTGGTTGGTTCGTGATGGTCTCAATCTGAGCTGAGTCTCCTTGAAGGTCTTGGTGCTCAGTGGACGATTTGCTTTGTACTTCCTTCGCCGAAATCAATTGGTAGCCACACAGCGAGGCTGCAACTATTTGGGAGAAGCAGCAGCTCAACCGAGATCGATAAGTCAGCTGCAGCACATGCCGTTTCCGCAGTACGTTAAATATAGGACACGAAATGTAAGACTGCAGACACAAATCACACTCTTAGCTTCATTGTTATGTACAATTCTTTGTCTTGAATGAAATTAAGTTTAAAAAACTTCAGTATCGAAGGAAAAAATGCAGGAATTTTTTCTTGCAGCATTACCGCTTCCCTGTCCCCATTCTTCTTTTTTTTTTTTTTTTTTTTTTTTTTACCAGCATCATTAGTGCTTATTTATGACGCATCGGAAAACTCAAAAACATTTTTAATATTTAGTTGAATATAATTAAGCTTAATTTCATATAAAAACACATTGAAGCACTTTTAGAATAAATTGAATGTACGGAACTTAAATGTAATCTCCTAGTAAGATCTTACAAAAAAAAGACAAAGACATTTTGACTAATTAGAATTTTAAGAGTATTTACTATTAAATAAATAAATAAATAAATAAATTCTGATTTTGTTTTGATTAAGTGGTCCTTTCCAATTCACATTTCTATCAATCGATTTTTGGTAAAAAAAAACAAACAAAATAACTACCACAGGTAATAATTTATCTCTGTAGTTTATTTAAATATGATTTCCAACTTTGAGAAATATTCATATTTGGGATAGTTTTCTTTTTTCATCAAACTTGCTGTTTGTTTACTATCAGATTGTTTTCGTCTTTAATTTAATGTTTCAATAAAAGAACTAAGAGACTGCTTTCGTTGGACTCTTTATTTTTCTCTTACTTTTTTTTATTTATTTATTTACTTATTTTTTAAGTCATGAAATTAATGTAAAGTTTTAATATATATATATAAATTATAAACATCTACATTCAAACTTTGTGCTGATATTAAGTACAACCGTCAATATTTTAGGTTTGAATGAGTCAGACCCATTATTTTCAATCAAATCAAAGGACTTGCAAAGAAATACATTGCATTAACGGACTTCAAACAGAAATTCATTGTGGGTGATTGTTAATGTAGTGTTTAACTATTTGTATTGCTTTTCTATTGGGAAGTTTCATCAACTTCAAGCATTAATATTCAAATAAATAAGATTCCGAAAAGATTCCTCATTGTCTACAACAATATGAGTCTAGGAAGGAAAAACATCATCGCTTCGTAAGTTAGAGGTTCCCATTAGAATACACGCAATAGAAATACTGAGTCCAAAACACACGAACCTACTTTTCATCATTGTTTTAACAAATGATTCGAGAAACGAATTCTGTAGACGAAAGGAATTCTCTTGTCCTCGAATTTCTAACCTGATGAAGTCTTCTGTCAAAGAAGACGAAATATCGTTGAATAAAGAAGAATTGGTAGATTTACGTGTTTTACGTTGTTTACATATATTTTTCTTT
Organism: Thereuonema tuberculata; assembly: GCA_023159025.1. NCBI lineage: Eukaryota > Metazoa > Arthropoda > Chilopoda > Scutigeromorpha > Scutigeridae > Thereuonema > Thereuonema tuberculata. The sequence continues at coordinate 6,048 of JAFIDM010120543.1, read as the reverse complement.
GTTATAGTTTTAATATAAAGGATTTTGATTGGTAAAAATTCTTCTAATAAATCATGTTTTCTTTTTCAGTTGATATTTATAGTGTTTCTTTGTAATAACTCACTTCTTGACTAAATTGGACTCTTTGTTAAACTCTTTGTTTTTAAGTAAAAGGAACATCAGTAAAGGAAAATATTAAATAATAAGGAATTAAATAAAGAACTTAATGTCTACTTTCCGTAAAATGTTAAAATTTCTGTGTATTTTGCTTCTTTTTTTCTTAGTCGTGAAAATAGACAAAAAGCCTTCGTTTATTTTTCAAATTCTTTTATTTTCTGAAGAGAAACAGTTCAAAGTTTCCATCTTCTGAAAAAAAAGGAATGAAATCCGCGTTTATTCATTTGTACAAATACGATTAATTTTAATTCTATCAAACCACGTGGAAGCTGAAAGGATTGAAAAGTTATTGTTTAAGACAATGAGATAGTAACAGAAATCCATTGTTAAAATTCCAAGGCTTTTTCTTAGGGACTTTTTTCATCTTTTCTCTCTAATTTTTCGACAAGTACCCATTTGGAAAAGAATTTAAATAGTTAAATCGTTCTTAGTTCTCGGATATTTCATTGCAAGCTTCTAAAGATTCTAGAGTTATTAAGAATGGACACATAGATAGACTGAGCTATACTTTCCCACTGGGAAAAAGAAGAAATACTTTCTAAGAAACAAGTAACCTGTTTCTTATTTAATAATTTTTAATAATCAGAAGTCACTAATATTCTTGTTTTGTCAATCCAGTCTTAAATTATCAATAAGTGACCTTTGACCTTTTAACTCACTTGACTTGGTGACCTTTAGGTGCATCTCCCTTCAAGTAAATTTGGTAAACAACAGACAAAGAGATTTATTTAACGGAATCTAACTAATTATTAATCTTTATTATTTTATCTAACTAATTATGATATTTACTGTTTTAATACGGATAGTAGTCCTAATTAGCCTAAATTCTGAAATATAAAGAAGGCTTTTGAGATTGTCGTGATTGCATGTGCGTGTGCCCTGTCTAATAACTTTTCAATCAAAAGAAAGATTGTTGAAACTTGTTGATGCGTATTTAAGGACAAGACATTGTTCTCTTTCTTATTTGAAAAGTTAATTACCTTCTTATAAAAAATCATCAAACAAAGCACAGGCAGTGGGATTAAGAAAGTAAAATAAATTCACAATGTCTAGGAAACAACTAAACCATCTGCAAATGAATTCAATAGTACCTAAGCAAAAGCTCTCAAACCTTTTCACTAATTATGTATAAATTAAATTTTATACATTCACTCTTTTGTCTTAAGCATCAGTTTCAGTTATTTTAAACACAAAATATAATTTATTTATTTGTAAAATCGGTAAATAAGAACTGAAGTAAATATTAACTTTAATCTGCTATAATGTTGCTGGGAAGTAGAGTACAGATCTTTCAGGAACTTATTTGAAATAAGAAAAAACAGAATCAGAACTAAAATGGGTGGTTTTTTTTTTTCCATAATCTTATTTTCGTTAGTTTTTGAAGAGAGTTTTTTTCTTTCTTTTTGATACTTAAACATTGAAAGTGGACAAAAAAGAAATTCTTCTCCAATTGATTGTCTGGTTCTCAGTTCAGACATTAGCATAAAGGGAGGGAACTTGCACTGCGTAGGTTCCAATCGATTTCAAATTCACAGTTGCATAAGTAGATGCTGTTTGGTTTACAAAACTAGAAGACATTTGGAGCAGTGCCATTGACTTCTTATCAAAGGCATCATTTCCGAATTGCAGAAATTTAAATTTCCTTGAATTGGCGCCCTTTGAACGAATCCCAAAATTAAAATAATCAAATTACAATTTTTCTTTTTTAAAAACAAATGGTAAGAGATATTCAAATGGATAAAATACCATTATTATATTTGTTCATTATAACTCTTACAATTTTAAAATTTCGTATTTCTTCAGTTATGGCGATTACGTAGAGATATTCCAAAAGACGAGAACAAATTCCTAAAAGAACTTAAAGCCTACTTTTTTTAAAATGAATAAATTCCAATAAATCTTGCTTATTTTTTTGTAATCGTGGGGATGGGAAATTCACTGTGTCGGTTTTAATTAAATTTAAAATATAAAAGTTTTGATATGTGCATCCCAAGTCTCAAGACCAATCATCTAGCTGTTCAAAAGACACAAATACAGACTGACTGAATTATAAGCCTCATTTCGTATTGGAAAGACAGTCGAAAGCTCTCGAATCTTCTTCACTACACTATGGAATTTACTCAGTAAAAACAAAATGTTTCGGAACTAGAAGCCTACTTTCCTTAAAATCTTACCTTTTTATTCATTTTTTTTTTAAATTCGTAAAAATAATACAAACGAAAAGTGTGGTTTTTCTTAATTAGTATCTATTATTATCAGATACTCTATCTGCAAACAGTGCAGAAATGATAGAATTTTTTTTTTCTTTTTTTAGAAGAATAGTTAATTTTAATTATTAAAAAAATAATTGAAAACAAAACAAAATAGTCCACTTACTTCAAGTTATCTGAATCAAATACCCATATAGAGAATACCCGACACTGAGCAATTAACAGCAAGACAATAACCTGCAGCGCTCCTAGCGGCAAGTCCTGAATGAACGAAACCTCATATCTGCATATCCAACAATTATTGAATATAAATAAGTTAATCTACAAATTTTTTGATAATATTTATCATAATTGTAAACATCAAACTATAGGAAATAAATTAAATCTAAGAACTAAATTTAAAATTTTAAATATTAAAGAAAAATCTATAAGACTATTGTAAGCAATTTTTATAAATATAATTTTCTTTAATTTTTTTTATAATTCCAGTAGTTTAATAAGATTTGGTTGCTACAAGCATTTGATTTTTCAAAAATTAAAAATAATTTTGGTTAAGAACAAATGAATTTATTCAAAACTTTTCCGTCAATTGAACTGGGAAAACTATGATAGCAATAGTATTAAAGTAATAAAAAATCAATTAATTTCTGTAGGTATTTCCCAAACGAGCCTTCGTGGCTCTTCGGGTGACGAAGATGTAAGATTCGACTTTCAATGGCAATCTGTTAGATTGTCTGTATTCCGAGAAAGAACCACGATTTTCATTTTTATAGAAATATTGTGGGAACCATCCGGAGAATAAATGATCTAAGAAAAATTGCCGGGATTGAACGTAAATCCTATTATCTTGTATTTTCTTATCAAACTTTTTTAAATAAAACAATGAATTACAATTGGGTAATTTTAATATCAACTTTAAATAAAATTAATACTAGATAAACGTGCTCTCCATTGATAGTGAAGAGTGAGCTTGGAGATTCAGTTCGAGGATTGAGGAGGTGTTAGAATCGTGCTCATATTTTCCATTGGACAATAAGAATTTTAAAGAAATCCGTCCAGCTGTTTTAGCGAAGGGTTTCGGGAGTCATTTTGAAGATGGGAGGCCTGGAGACCAACAAACATGAGCCTGGTCTAAACCATAAATAAACTAAATACCAATTTTGTGGAAATCCGTACGACCGTTTTAACGTGATGCACGAACAAAACACAGAAGACAAATGTCCAAATGAAGTAGTATATTCATGCGTTAGCTTCGCATGATCAGTCAAAAAGAAAGTTCTACATTAAAATTATTATAATTATTATTTCAAAATCCAATAAAACAATCCCCAAACACGGTCATTATCAAGGTTCGAAAGCGAAAAGAGAAAAAAAAATATGATTGTACAGTAATTAAAAAGAAACAAAAGCTTTTCCAAGGTTATTTTTGATCCTTCAATTCAAAATAAGCTTCTATTCAAAACTTTGTCTGTTTTTTCATTCAATGTCATTTTCAGTTTTAACAAAACAAGAAGTACGAAGAACTTAAAGCCTACTTGCTCTTAAAATCTTATTTATTAAAATTTTCATTTTTTTTTAAATCGCAAAAACGAAAAAAACCCCCAATGTTTTATTTTTAAATTGTAACATATCCATTGTTTACATTTCAGTGTTTATCCATGGCTAATGTCTCAACAATGATCAATTTGGAAAAGTTTTCAATTATAAAAGATCTTTTCTCCTTCTTAAGATCATTTCAAACGTTTTCAGAGAAAGAGAGGCTTCACCTCCCTAAGAAAGAAGAATTTATGTTTCACTTTGTCTATTATGTTAATTTCAGTCTTGGTTAATAATTTAATTGTTTTATTATAGAATGAATATCGATACCTTAAAATTGTAGCCTTAATTCAATGCTGGAAATTTACTTTTGATGACTTTTGCAAAATGAATTATGTAAACAACAATTTAGAATTTTCCTTTTCTGATATTTGTTTCTTTTTTTCTTTTAGTTATCATTGGGTGTCACTTAGTTGTAGCCGAAGAAGAATGTCTCATGGGTAAAACAAATAAATCGATTTTTATTTACATTGACAAGATTTGGAGAAGGCAGTGGTTCCTCAAGAGTTGTTAAAAATTCATGATTTGCTTTTCAGTTCAAATCAGTTTATTCCTGATTCCTCGGGGTTTTAAAGCATTTTAGTGACGCGAAATAAAAATGGAAAGATTGGGATGAATTTTTAATATTCCTGCAACTACTGCCTTCGAAAGTCAATTCATTTCCTTATTTATTAATAATGGAGACGTATTCAGAAATAGCGTCAAGTTCTCGATAAAGAAAAATAATGTTTAAGGAAAAGAGAACGTTATTAACCTTATTATTATTATTAATATAATGTAAAGAAAGAAATAAAATTGAATGCAATCTTTTATTCTTTGGGTTTAAAAAAGGCACTCGAATAATGTAGTCCCGAAACATCGTGTATTTTTTAATTTAAAAATTTACTTTTAAGATCTATTTTTGTAGACGCCTAAATTAACCTGCACAGAAATAATTTATTATGACCACATATTGTAAATAAAGTTTTTAAATAAAAAGATTCCGTCAGCATAAATTGCAGTATGAATTATGAACATATTTAATACAACGTTCGTGGCAGACATCCCCACGAACTCAGCCAGCCTTATGTCGACATGGAAGCGTCGAACAAATGGCTGACGAGTGGTGAGCTGTTTGGGGAGACCGAAGGGTTCATGATCGCGATACAGGACCAAGTCATCCCCACACGCAACTACAAGAAATACATCCTACACGACGCAAACACACATGACGACAGATGCAGGAAATGCCATACTACGCATGAGACGATCGACCACATAATATCAGGCTGTCCCCTACTGTCCCAAACAGACTACCTCCACCGACACAATCAGGTAGCGTCGATCGTTCATCAACAGTAGCACACAAACACTCACATATTAAGAACACGGTCCCATACTACAAGAACACACCACAAAGCGTACTAGAGTCATCCTCACATAAGCTGTACTGGGACCGCTCCATTCACGCAGATAAAACTATACATCACAACAGACCTGACATCACACTTGTTGATAAGGTCAACAAACAGACCTATCTCATTGATATTGCAGTGCCTATCAGCAAGAACATGTAGAAAACTCGCGCAGACAAGATCAGTAAATACACTGATCTAGCACACGAGCTCCAAAAGCAGTGGAGGCAGGACCGAGTACGTGTTGTACCCATCGTCTTGTCCGCCACTGGTCTAGTATCTCACATATTGAACCACAGTCTCAGCACACTAGGACTTCACAAAAACACTTATGCACAACTGCAGATGGCTGTGGTACTCAACACAATACGCATAGTTAGGAAATTTATGGACACAAACACACATCCCTAATCATTCTTGCACATGTCTTTACACTTGGCAATATGTGCTTTGGTCCTTTACCCGCCATATTGTTTTTGCTGGGGAAACCCAAGGTTTGAAACATACAAACATAATAATAATATCACTAACTATTCTTCCAATTTTTTTTTTTTTACACTTGGTCCTTGACCAATATGTGCTTTGGTCCTTGACCCGCCATATAGTCTTAGATGGGGGAACCCATGGTTTGAAGCTTTTTCGATTATAATAATAATAATAATAATAATAATAATAATAATAATAATAATAAT
>JAFIDM010120542.1:1713-12159 GCA_023159025.1 Thereuonema tuberculata | reverse complement strand
TTCAAAGAAAGAAAGCCTCTTTTATTTTTGTGGTTCACAAGTTATTAAGGATATACATCCACGTATTGAGATTAATAGACAGGATGAGTGTCTTATAAGCCTTTATTTCCTTCGAAAGTAAGTTAAAGAGAATCAGACAATGAAAACAAAAACTCTTTCAATTATCCAAATAAATATTTCATTCCTTTTCGATATTTTAATTGAAGAAGAAATCAACAAACATAGAAAAATTTGTTAAAAATCTTTATATAATAAAAATTTAAAAATACAATACGGAATATCTCTCCTATCGACAGCATATAAGATATTTGCAAGGGCACTTCAAAATAGACTGGAGCTTCAACTGGAAAATCAGATAGGGGAATATCAAGGCGGCTTCAGGAAAGGGAGATCGTGTGTAGAACAAATTCTAAATCTTAAATGTGTGATCAGATATAGAAAAATGAGAAACAAGGACATATTCGTTACATTTGTAGATTTTAAAAAAGCGTATGACTCCATAGATAGAACATCGCTTCTCAATGTCCTCATAGAATTCGGAACCGACGATAAATCAATTTCAATTCTAAAAGATATGTTAACAGACACGAAGTCTAGTGTTAAATTCATGGGGGAAATCTCCGAACCATTTGTTGTGGAAACGGGCGTAAGACAGGGAGATGGTCTTTCCCCATTGCTTTTCAACTGTGTGTTGGAAAAGGTTATACGAGAATGGAGGAAAAGGACTGAAGAAGAGGGAATAAGGAAAATAAGAATTGGCAGGAAGAAGGACAATATTGAAGTTGATTGTCTGGCATTTGCGGACGATTTGGCCATCTTCGCTGAAAGTTTTGAAGATGCAACAAAACAAATTAATATTCTGAAGGAAATGGCAGAGAAGACAGGACTTCAAATTTCATTTGAAAAAACAACCTACATGACAAACAGAAAGGACTCACCGAAACATATGATAACGAAATATGGGAAGATCATTAGGGTGGAGAAGTTTAAATATCTGGGAGAAATCATACAACCCAATGCACTCGATAGAGAGGCAATCATGGCAAGAAAAAGGAAAATGGAAACAGCATTTCACTTGACAAAGGGCAGATATAATAAAAAATGTCTATCCATCAATGCCAAACTGAGACACTACCAAACCGTGATTAAACCAGAAGGACTATATGCATCGGAGTGCCTAACTATGAAAACAAACAATCAGCTGGAAGAATTGGAAAAGAGGGAGAGAAGAATAATTCGAAAGATATTAGGGCCGAGATATGAAAACAATAAATGGAAATTAAGAACTAATAAAGAGATATACAAAAAAATAGAAAAAATTACGGACACTATGCGGAAAAGAAGACTAACCTTCTATGGGCATCTCAAAAGAATGGAGAAGGGAAGACTGACCAGACGAATATTTGATTATTTCGACAGGAACCCCAAGACACAGCTTACTTGGATTAAGGAGATTAGAGTGGACCTGGAGGAGATTGGTTTGACGGAGAAAGATATTGTGGATAGGGGCAAATTTAGAAAAAAGATCAAAAACTTTAAGGGGTTCCGGGAAAGAGAAAGGAGAAAAACGGGAGCTTTATGGACTGATGAGAGAAGGAAAGAACACAGTGAAAGAATGAAAAGATACTGGAGTGAGAGAAATAAGAAACGTTGAGCTTCATGGGCTATTTCACGTGGTCCTCAGATGGCCAAATTCGAAGAAAGAAAGAAGACAATACGGAACCAAAGGAGAGCTTTCGGAATCTTATGCAATTCCTTTGTCAATCTCTAATTTTACAGAAGATTCCCAAAACTCTCCTTTGGTTCCGTAATATTTTTATTATAAAGATTTTTAACAGATTTTTGTGTTTTGGTGATTTCTTATTCAATTAAATGCAATTCTAACACACGTTAACTTTTGATATTTTAATTTTGGTGAAACTTTGCTTATGTTTTGGGATATGTAAGTTTTATTATAGTTCAGACTAATGTATAGATACATTGACCGGAGTATATTAGGATTCAAACATCCAACCACCGAAGTTAGTCCTTTTGGTTAAAAAACAAAAAAACAAAAAAAAGTTAAAAATTACTAAATATTGTGTCTGAAATCTTCCTAAACTTTTATTTTGTTAATTATTAGTTTCGTAATATCTTCAGAATGGTAAGAAATGCAAATATTAAAGTTTTCAATGAATTTTCCTTTCATTCAGAGAAGGATTCCAAGCGAAATGTGAACAATAGGTGGTTTCAATCTGTACTCACGGAGAAAAAAATATTACTTCAACGAAGGATATTAGGAACATAAGGGAGTCACTTCAATATTAATGAAAGATGTCCAATACTATTCAACATTTCTTTATTAATTTTGTTATTTTTTTCAAATTTTATTTAATTTTTTTACTGACATAAATTTATCAAATCATTTTTTTTTAAAAAATTTAGGAAAGAAATATTGAGAAAATAAAAATCTAAAAAATAAAAAATACATATCTATATACAATCTGTAGTAGATATTCACAGTCCGGCCACTGTAGTAGCGTGTTGGGCCTCCTTTAGCCCTCAAAACAGCCTGAATTCGTTGAGGCATGGATTCCGCAAGATGCTGAAAACGTTGTTGAGATATTGTGTACCATGCAGACAAGCAGTCACGCAGTTCCTGAAGATTTGATAGAGGTGTAGGCCTGGAGCGAACTTTATCCAGCTTATCCCACAAATTTTCAATCGGGCTGAGATCCGGGAACTGAGCGGGCCACTGCAGCAAGGAAAAGTCATCGTCATGTTCCTCAAAGCATCCTATAGTGATGCGGGCTTTGTGCACCGGCGCATTATCCTGCTAAAAGTAGCCATCTGCATTAGGATAAGCTGTTAACATGTAGGGTTGCAGTTAGTCAGCTACGATGTTTAGGTACGCTTAGCATTCTGAGGTGCCTCCAGAGATATCAATGGACCCAATGTGTGCCAGGAAAACATTCCCCACATCATGACACTGCCCCCACCGGCTTCAAGAGTTGTTGTTGTGATAATGAAGGGTTGAGAGATTCTTGAAAAAAATATCTCTATTTGCTTCGACACAACTGAACGCGATTTTTCCTGAAAAATTCATTTTTTCTTCGAAAAATATTCGACACAACAAGGTTTTCAGTGAAAACTCATAAAAATTAAAATTAACATTAGATGAATATGTAATATCAAGGGGAAAAATATTTTTTTTCGACATATCAACGTTTTTCGAGATATCGGAGTTCTAGAGAGTCTTCTGTTATATCCTCTTAGTCTTTCTATGTATATTTCTTTTTCTAAAAAGAAAACGCGTTTTTTAATACTTTTCAAGATTAAACTTTTGATTTCCTAAAGATATAACGTTATTTTCCAGTCATTATCATTTATCTGTATACAGTCAAATCTCGTTACTATGCCACCTGTCGGGTCCGAGCAAGAGTGGCATAGTAGCGAGAGTGGCATAGTAACGAGGGTTTGTAAAAACAGCTTTATTTTCTCAAGTTACTTATCAGTCAGTCCAAAGCTCTCAAAAATCATCGGCTGGCGCATCTTCTTTTGGCGGATCACATGCACTCGTTGTCTAGCCGATCGCACGCTTGCATCACACCGGGCTTCCCGCTTCTCTGTTGCATGAACTTCTGCACGGTGCTCCAAGCGCGCTGGGCTTCCTCGAGCGAAACGACTTCCTCCTCGACAGTTATATTGTCATCTTTGCTTTCCACCGGCTCCTCACTGCACAGCATCTCCTCCGCAATTTTTTCCAGTGTGAAAGACCCGCCAGTCGCGAGGCGCTCGTCGGCTTCGAGAAAGTCAGACAGCTCGATCTCCCCGTACTTATTGACTATGCGCGACTATAATAATAATAATAATAATAATAACAATAATAATAATATTTTTTTCGTGTATTCTACTTTGTTTTCTCAGTGCAAGTTAAATGTTTTTATTTAATTTAATTGGCCAAACTAATTAACTCCGTTAAAAAAATATTATAATTTATTTATTAATAATTTATTATAGAATTTTACGAAATAAACTATTTGCATAGAAAAGCAAAATTTACTGGCAAATACTTTAGAGGTATTCTAAATTTTAAAAATGGTAAATTGTATTACATTTATTATTACACTACATTACATTTTTGGCTACAACGGGATATATTAAACTCGGGCTTTATTCCCGATTCGATTTCAGTGATGCTGCCGAGTTGAGGGGGAGGGAATTATAGTTGTTTTGTTTGTTTGTTTTACATTTCGGAGATATCAGAAGACAAGTGATATTTTTTTAATTTTTTTTTTTTTTAATTTTTCAAATGGAGTTTGTATTTTCCTGAAGTATTGTAGTATCTGTGATGAACATGGAGATAAAAAAAAAAAAACACTTTAGGAATTATACACTCAAAATAAAAACAAACCAAAAAAAGAAAATTAACAGTCAATAAATGTAAATTTACTCACAAATAAAAGTTTTTCTAGCTAAATTTTCGGAAAGCACGTTTTTTTTTTTTTTCTTTACAGTACGTCGCGAACTTTTCTTATAACCCACGAATAATACAAGTTGAATCAATAGAATAAATAAAACAAATCTGAAACCTGCAGATGTTCTTATGTTTTTCTATCAGGTTAAAAATACGATTGATCACAAAAGGTTCTGATCCTAGAATGTTATTGAAATTCTAAAAACTATAGAAAACGGTCTAAGAAGTCAACAGTTGACAAGGAATCCTAGTTTTTAAAAATTTTTAAATTCCATATAGGATATTAGAAAAACTGTGGAGAAAGGTGTAGATGACCACTATTAAATAAAAGTAAAGAAAAATATAATATTTCTCATCAATGGCGAGAATGACAATAATATAATCTATCTCACAACCAAATAAAAAAAGAATTAAAGATCAGAAGTTACAGGAAAAAAAAAAGAATAAATCTCTTCTCACTTATCAAAGGTATCTGGAAAATAAACAAAAAAAAGTAGATGGAAATACAATATTAAGATTAAAATAAATTTATCTGAGAGTATTAGAATTATAATATTAGGATGATTGAAAGTCAAGAGATTTTTGAAGTGAATTTTTAATATTTGACAAATAATGATTTCTTTTATTTATTTCTACTTTCGAAAAGAACAAACAATTTATTGGAAAAGGAGTGGGTAAGGTCAACTGAAAGCTTGTGTAGAGGGTTTTGTATTTTTTGTATTTTGTTTGTTTTGTTTTGTTGTATTTTTTCGATTGTTGTAAGCTTTTTATTATTTCTTGTATTTTTATAATTATGTAATTTGCGTTGGCTTTGAATTTAATTTTATTAAACATTATGTACGCACGTAAAAAATTTCATTTATATTAAGCAAATATACTGTAGATGTTGAATGTCAATAAGAAAAATAGTTAAAAAGAAATATTCCATTGAGATTGACTTCAATGCAGTGTTTTTAAAATAGTGAAGTGTCCCGAAGGTAGAGTTTATATTAGTCACATGATTTCTGTTAATTTTTCTTTCATTCTGTTATTTTTTTCTGCATATAGGTTCCTGCTATAGAAGTTTTCTAAATGAAATAAATTTTTTAAAAAATTAAAAAAAAATTTCTTACTAATTCAAATATATTCACTTACTTCTGTCTGGTTTCAGGTATGAACTCCATTATCCTCTATTGTGGACACCAGGTATCCTATCAGTTCTTCCCTTTCACGTGGAGAATCGATAATATGGATACTCATGGAATTCTTCTGGTAGCTCATCTGTGGACAACGGCCATATGGGTCTTGGTGGCTGTTTGGCTTTATTACATCAAGTTCTTCTTAGCCCTCTAGCGGAGAAAAAAATAATAATCCTGAATCGTTTTCAGTTAATGACAAGTAAAAATCTAACATCAACGCCATAGTAAAGGAGTCGTAATTTCGAGTAACAATACGTAAACCATTTATTATTTCAATAGCATTTGCATTTTATTGTTTTTAAAATATCTAAATGTTCGACAGCCAGGTTTAGAAATTGGAATTGAAATTCATCAGAAAAAATAAGAAGAATGATAAAAAACTTAACGTGCCGATATATTAATAATAAAAAGCCAACTAACATGGGAAGCTACAATCAAGATTTATCGACCACTAAGGTTTTAGAATATGGTTTGTAAATCTGATTTAATGATGTTTATTATCAAGCGTCTTTAATTGTAGCAGACTACTACTTCCGGTACGGGTTCTAGTTATTCACGCCAGGGGACCTTTAATCCAGAAGTTCCAAGGTACATTGCTTTACATCTCATTTATTCAACGACTCCCGTCAACGGATGATCTTTTTAAGGTAAGAGGGATCTTTTTAATCACTTGATAAGGAAACTTATAAGAAGGAGTTTCGAAACGTACGTCGTTTTTGTTACGTTGTTTTAACTTATTGATTAGTGCCGTTTTAGTTGGCTTTTTATTATTAAAATAAGAAGAAATTAAAAGTATTTGAAGATTAATTAAACGTAACGAATTTCTGGAAAAAAAAATCTCCCTTTGTTAGGAATTTCAACACTTCTAATTTGTGAAAAGTGAAAAACCCTTCAGTACATCCTATTGTCTGTTACTTTAAATTTTAAAGCATCCTAGGGCAATAGGAGAGATATGAAGAAAAACACATGGATCAGACAACAGACCAAGATACAGGACGCAGTTAAATGTCTAAAGAAGTCAAAGTTGAGGTGGGCAGGACACCTGGCCAGAAAGACTAGGGAAAACTGGACGAGCCTGACCACGTTTTGGAAACCCTCCACAGGTCAAAGGTATCGAGGAAGACCAAAGGGCAGATGGAAGGATGAGATGGAGAAGTAAAGCTGATGACCGTAAAAGATGGAGATGTATGGGGGAGGCCTTCGTCCAGCAGTGGACTGATAAAGGCTGAATGATGATGATGATGAAGGGCAATAGGTGTTTTGTAGCTTTACCCTTTGAAACATGAATCAATAGAAGCAGAAGAAATTGGTAAAATATTGAGAGGGAAGTATTAGGTTTTGCAAATACGACAAGGAAGCTTCTAGATGCAGCACAATTATTCATTTTTAAATCAATGAAACTCAATAAAAAGGTAACTGAAAGCAAATTGACTATTTAATAAAGATTCATCTTAACAGCATATTACAGAAAAGATATTATTGTATATAAAATATAAGTTATCGTAATAAGTCCTAATTTATGTTTGTAACCATTTAGTAAAAAAGAATAAAATCAATTTCTTTTATTATTAACTGAGTGAAATTCAATGGATGTGGAAATAGTATTAACAGAATAGTATTACAAATACTACTAAATATCTGTAAATCATGAGAAATATATGTACTATTAAAATTTGAACTTATATAAATATGTATATTAATTTTTAATTTTAGAAAGTTGCCAGTCTTCTATTTATTTTAAATCTAATAAAGTTATCATCATAAACATTTTAAGAATGTTTTCCTAATATTTTTATAGTTATTTTTATAAAATTTAAAAAATGGTTGTTATTGATATATAGTTTTGGAAAATCGGAAAGCACGTTTTTTTTTTTTTTCTTTACAGTACGTCGCGAACTTTTCTTATAGCCCACGAATAATACAAGTTGAATCAATAGAATAAATAAAACAAATCTGAAACCTGCAGATGTTCTTATGTTTTTCTATCAGGTTAAAAATACGATTGATCACAAAAGGTTCTGATCCTAGAGTGTTATTGAAATTCTAAAAACTATAGAAAACGGTCTAAGAAGTCAACAGTTGACAAGGAATCCTAGCTTAGAAAGAGAGTGAATATCTTAAAAAAAAAGGTTGAAGTTTTAGGTTGAAGTTTTTAGGGTGTTATTCTCTTGTTCTTTGGCTTAGGTTGTTCATTGATAACCTAAGAACATTGATAACCTAAAACTTAATATTAACGTAATTAATATTATCATTTATTTCAAGTAAATAATAATTATTTGCATGTAATAAAAGAAAATAATATTTACTGTTATTGAGAATAATTATTAAATGATAATTAATTAATACATCCGGGAATTAAGATGTCAACGAGAAGTCCTATCAACGGTCGCGGTGCTCGGCTTCCCTGCAACCCACACTCACTAAATAACTTAAGTCATATCTAGAATTATATAACTCCGAACGGACTAATAATTGAGACATGTCGTAATACTAAAAAATGTTCTATTTATGGAGATCTTTTCTTACGAATACCGTATATCTTACTGCTACACAGTGGTGGGGCAGATCTGCCAATTCTCCTCTGGTGAAAAAAAAAAAAAATTTGATTAACAAAAATTTACAATAAAAACAATAATCTAATCGTTTGAGGTATTCTGCTTGATTATTAGAAGGAAAAAAAAAAAAAAAAAACATTACTGAATTTTTCTTTTCTATATGGAAAACAAAAACATTACTCTATTAAATCTCTATATTAAATAAGTAGAAACACCATACAACAAAACGTGTCCAACCTTTAACGACCACATCCCGAAATTAATCGAAATCTATCAATTAAGCTGCAGTTGCCAAAAAAATGATATTAATATGCTCCAACAATTATTAAAAACACTCATAATAGCACAAAACAGTGTTTGAACATCACCACGGCGTCAAATCAGTTTAGATATTGCATCTATTGGACAACCCATGCATACAGGTGACTTTAAGAATGCTAAACGTTTGGGGATAAAAAAAGACAACTAGCATTAAATTACAATTAAATGAGGCTTTTTCGATCGAAAAATGTGTTAACAGCTTTTGAGATTCCAAAGAAGAAATTGCAGTAACTATGTGAAAAGAGTTAATAATACTCGAATTAGATTTTAAATTGAAGTGAATTTTTAATTGTAAATTAAATAAATGAAAGGTCACATTTCGTTTGGCATGAAAACAAATATACTATCTAAAGAGAAATGATGCGTTGACAAGAATTTATTTCTTTCAGGATACAATTTTTTACTAGACGTAATCAAAAAAAAAAAAAAAAAAAAAGCAAGAAACTGTAAATTAGAAAATAATCTAGTGATCCATAAGCAGGTCGGGGTCCAAATCGCTGCGTAATAGGCAACGCGATATTTTATATTTGAGCATGACGTCACATGCACTGCAACTTTTAGAATAAATAGAATGCTTAATTTTTTCAAAATACCGAAATATATTTGAAATATTATAGGGAGACAATATTAAACAAAGATAATCCTGAGACAGAAATTATAAATTCACTGTTATTTTCATCAAATAGTACAAAAAAAAATTAGTTTTGAACTATGTTGACTTCGTTTTCAATAAAGACCAATGAAAATTAAAGAAACGAGACGCTTGCAAAAATAAAAAATGATGATCAAATTCGTGAGTTTTTTTTTTTTTTTTTTATTTGTTAATTTGTATAAAATCAGTAATTTTTTACGTGTTTTGTAATAAATCTTTGATTTAAATGGTGAAAGGAACTTCCACTAAAAACATTAAAATTATATTAAAAATATTTATAACAATTAAATTGTTTGTTAGTGTTAAAATTAAATGTGGCCAACGCATATATTAAAAGATAAAAAGATAATCACCAAAACATACAAAAATTTGTTAAAAATCTTTATAATAAAAATTTAAAAATACAATACGGAACCAAACTGAGCTTTCGGAATCTTAAGCGATTCCTTTCTCAATCTCTAATTTTGCATAAGATTCCCAAAACTCTCCTTTGGTTCCGTAATATTTTTATTATAAAGATTTTTAACAGATTTTTGTGTTTGGTGATTTCTTATTCAATTAAATGCAATTTTAACACACGTTAACTTTTGATATTTTAATTTTGATGAAACTTCGTTTATGTTTTGGGATATGTATGTTTCGTTATTGTTCTGACTAATCAGTAACATAATATTATTTGTGTCGCTTTCATTGATACAGTGGTGGTCAAAATTATAAGGACAAGGGAAAAAATCGCGAAACTTGGTTACAGTTGGCTGGAAAATTATGCAAATTTTATGGCTGGAAACCAACGATAAATGCAGCATTTTTTATTAGTTTTTATGGAAATATATGGGAAATTCACATTCATAAAATGTCTTTTGGATTTAGACAGCACTGTGATATGGACAAAATTATAAGGACAATGCTATTTGTGTGTTCTAAAAAGCAAAATTTGCATGTTTTTTGTTCAGCACACGGCACTCCCAGACGATATAAATGCATAGTAAGAGATTGCGAACGTCATATTCTATTTTTTCAGTCATGCCACTAGGTACGAAACTTTCGGAGTTTTAGAAAGGGAAAGTGGTTGCTTTTAAAAGTTCAGGACTTAATGTACATCAAATTTCGACAAAGCTGAATAGATCGAGAACGGTTATTTATAATTTTCTTAAAAATCACGAAAAATATGGACGGCAAAGACGTATAGGTAGGCCATCTTCTGTTTCTGTGCCTGTGAAAAGAATGATAATAAGGCGAGCTTGCTCCAAAAAACAAACATCAACGGAAATTAAACGGGAATTA
>JAFIDM010120540.1:0-12159 GCA_023159025.1 Thereuonema tuberculata | reverse complement strand
TAAATCTTTTGAACTATTCATTAACTGGTAAACTCTGACTGATTAGTGATAAAAAGTACGAAACAGCTATCTCATGGTGCGCTTTTAAATATTAAAATTTCTTTTTTCTTGTTTTATTTTTTATTCATTCACCCGCGCTTATAGTATTGTGATGGTGTTTACGGGAGAGTCGTGGAGATGGAAAAACAACGAGTCAAGTTCTGGAACTGAATTAATTTATTAAACGAATAACATGGGTTCTTATAAGATTATAGATGGTTTGATTTGATTGATTAAGTAATTAAAAATATACATAATGATTGGATAAAAAAACATAACGAACTTAAATTAATTAAGTAATTAAACGACTGCAATGGAAAAGAATAAACAGAACAGCTATAATTAGGAAATGCCAAGGAATTGGTTAAGGATAAAATGAATACAGATAAATAATTTCTACCAAAAGTACAGATAAATAAATGATTTCTAAAAATATTTTTGTACAAACGGTTACAATATTTTATAATATGTATTTACATTTTTATCCTCTCTTGCTTTTCCAAAACAAAACATATTTTGTCAGAGGAAAGTCGGTCACATGTCAACCCTGATGTATTTCGACGACTCCAAGGGATTCCCTTCGTACAACAGCAATGAGGCTAGAATTCACCTACATGACCAATTGAACCTCAGGGCCACTTCTCAGGCCGGATGCCCAACAGCTCTTCTTGTCTTGTTTTTTTTTTTTTTTTTTATTATTTGGCTTTGTTATAAAGATGGTTCATTTGAAGTTTTGTTGTGCTTTGGGACCGGATGCAATGTAGGCTGCAATTATTTCCCTTCCTCCACTAAAACGGTTAATTATTTCATTTTTTTTTTCATCTGAAATTCTCGATTTTTAATAGATGTTGTAGAGCCTTTTTATTTTTATTTCTTAGAAGTAAAGATTCTGATAAACCTGAATCAATATCCTGATATTTGAATCAGTTATTAAGAGTAATTCAGTTTTAAAAATAACGATGTAATTGACATGCCAACGTTCGAATGCCTTTATCGTAAGATCTCATTAAAAAAATAATTGTTCATTCATGGATTTGAACAGTGGATATGCATCTAATTCACTAAGATCTTCCCTAAGAAAGTACATGAAAAAAGACAAATGTACAAACGGATGTTGGTCCGTTGCTTCTTCCCATTTTTCCCTACTTAAATCAGTATGGTTTCTTCCTTATAAAAATCATACATTTTCCTCTAAAAGTTCGGCTTAGTTTTTCTTTAGTTACCATGATTTTTGTGCTTAACAACTATCTGTTTCCTCATCTAACTATTGCGTCGTGGTATTGCGTATACGTTATAAAGTCAATTAGGATCTTCCTTGTAGCCTTTAAATTAAATATAAAATTTCAACCTCCTAGGATAAATACTTTTTGAGATATCGTGATCAAAGATTTCACCTTCAAACAGCACTTAATTTTTTTTTATTTTTTTTTAACCTTTCTTTCTTCTTCAGTGCATAAGTAAAGGTTACAATTTTAATATAGATCAAAGCTACAATCTAGCTACCTAACATGCGGGTACAACCTTACATAAGCACTGATAGATTACTATTAATATTTACAAACAAAAACCTTTCTTTTTTTCTTTTTTTTTGAACTTTTAAATTGTCTGAAGGATCTTCGATGACTATCGTAGCCTGTTTCGCTGTTTGTTTCTCCGCTAGACTGGTTTGTGGCTTTCTCTCTCTGAGGTTAAAGTGGGCGAGCATGGGACTGGACTTCTGATCTCCGTTTTGTCCCATTCAATTCTGATGATTATTACAGGACTCTTATCAATGAGAATAAAGGGTTTGATGATTTTTGCCTAAAACCTAACGTTATGCTTAATGGAGTACGCCTATCTGATTTCTTTCTTAGGGTTGAGGCGAGTGAATATTTGATCTCTCTTCTTCATAACTCTTTGATGATGATCTCTCTCATCTGTTGCACATCTTCATTTGAGAAGATAGAAATGACTTCTGATCTTGACTTTAAAACTTTATCGTAATTGAATGCTACTATAAAGTAAATGTAACTTAATTAATCAGAAACAGCTTGTAATTATTTAACAATATAAAATATTATACTCGTTTTAAGGAATTGTAGTTGTTAATAAAACTGATTTACTTTCAATATTGTTCTACATTATATACTACCTTATGAAAAATGTATCGTATTTCTGTATTTATAGTATAAAATACATTATTATTACGTTTAATATAACTATTAATAAGAAATGGCAGTAGTAATTTAGTAGTAGCAATTTTAAATGTATCAAAAGTTGTATTTTTTTGTACATTTTAGATACAGTTGTTGAGTTTTACAAAGATTTAGAAACAGGGAGCTACTGTGGAAGAACTGATCCTTGATTTCAAGAGATATTTTGAAGCATTTTGCGTTTACGATCGGCTTTGGATAGCGGTAATAGTTTTGGGAAGCCTTAGAACCAGGTTAAAATTTAAAAGAATCTGCGCAAAACCGACATCTGAAGGAGTTTACGACATCATTTCCGTTCAGAGCGGAAATGAAAAGCATTCCCCACTTCTGTGATAAGAAAGTCTTTTTATCTACAATCCATTGCATTCAGAATAAGACAAGTCAAGAGAAAGAGAAGCTTTTATTTTATAGAAGCTTATTTTAAAGGGAGATGTATTTGAAAAAATAAATTTTGAAAAATATATGAAAATATTTCACTTCTATAATAATCATCCAATTCCTATGCGATTACTGCTAGGCGAGTTTTAGTGACCAGAAGATTATCTAACTGCATTCAATAATGATTTGGCAATTAATTCTGTTATTTTATTTTTTTTGGTAAAAGCTTCAAGTGGAAAATTAGGCTTCTTGGAGAGATTTTGGTAAGTATTATATCTCTGATCTAAGTTAGCAGAATCCTAAGTGTATTTACAGTTTTGGGGATTCTGTTTGTTTCCTCAATACAAATAAAGCAATGCTTAGAAGAAGACATTGTTGAGTCTACGATTAAAGTGATTTCCGAATCCACAAGTTAAGGACGAACGTTATTTAGTAAATAAAGCGTGCAGAAATAAGCTATTGATTCGAGACCAATTGCTGTACAACTATTTTGTAAATAGAGGTAAAGTGAACTTTTGTCTGTATCTTAGCAACGGAGAATTACGCTGTGTCTGGAAGATCGGAGTTAATGTAAACTTTACAATTTGCTTTAGGCTTAATTCGCAAATAGATGATAAGAAGATACAACTGCTGTTAATTTTATAAATAACTTGTCCTGTTACAAGATTTGTAATAAGAAGAGAATATAATTACGGACGAATTTAGAAAAGCTAACACACTTGCTTAAAAAACTTTTTTTTTTTTTTAATTTTTTTTTAAAAAACTAAAAAATTTATAAAAAACATGTAATTGAGAAACCAAATCTAGGTTTCAACCTGTTAATAGGCCTTCCTGTTCACAGGTTGAAACTTAGATTGAAACCTTGTTTGAAACCTAGATAATTCTCAATTACATGTTGTTGTTTTTAAAAGATTTATTAGTTTTTAAAAAAAAAATATAAAAAAAAAGTTTTTTACACAAGTATGTTAGCTTTTCTAATTCATCCGTAACTGTATTCACACACGTTAAATGTTATCCTCAAGAGAATGTAATTAGTTAATCGAGTTTCCGAGTTATTGATAGTAAACTTATACTTAGGAACATCCTCTACTAGACTCCATTTATCCGTAGTTTTAATTAAGCAAGTTAGTTTAAAATAAACTTACACTACTGCCGATAATAATAATAATAATAATAATAATAATAATAATCAACCAAAGGCTCCAGTCAGCGAATTTTTGACTGTGTTTCAAAATGTGTGTAATAATAATAATAATAACAGCAAATAAAGATCCACTATGTTGATATAGAACTGAGGTTTCATTTCAAAAATGTTAAATTTCAAAAATTTCAAAGAAACAAATTGAAAATACCTGTGAATAAAGGACGATAATGAATTTAATCTACATTCTTGATGATAATTAATAAGTTATAAATACAATTAACATCCTTTCTAAGAAAAATGAAATTCCTGATTAAATGATCGTCATCAACTTCAGTAAAATTTTTACTGAAATTTTCCCGCTAAAATCTGTTAGTAATAAGTCATCCTTCTACCAAGTCCCTCCTTCCATTAACAACATTGTGATAACTCGCCGTCCAAATTAGATCTCTTTATCGATATCATACTTACCCCTTCGTAATCAAAAACGAAAGCATGTGGGAATAAAGTTTTTTTAATTTTTTTCTTTCTTTAATCTCTGAATTTCCGTTGGTTCAAATGTCTGATTTACTGATGGTCCAATGACGTCATTTCCACTTCACTGCTTCTACGCAAATTCCACATCAGCAAATTTCATTGGTTCTCATCGTTTTTTTGTTTTTTTTGTTTACTTCAGCACATTTCTAAATTCCCTGCATTACTGGAGAAGATTAAAGATTTGGGCTTAGCCACCATTTAGGCCTAGCAATTTGGCAAAAGTTCCAAACTCAAGTTAAATTGACGCTCTAAATTCCACTCCACTTACCTTAACGCCAACTGAAACTTATCGCTACGTATTTCGAAAGTTTCTTTCGTTCAATCTTTTTTTTTATTATTCTCTAGCGTTTGATGGCAATTTCGGTGTCTTTATCTTTCGAATATGAAGCACTTATGTAGAATTTTATGTTTGGAGAATTACACACGGCCAATAGATCACCGGAACTATTTGTTTGATGTAACCGCATTAGTTAATTAAATTTTTGAAACTGAAACGGAAAGTTGGATCAAATTTACACGCAATTAATGATAGTTTTAAACCTACCGAAAAATTTACACAAATATTCAGTGAATAAAGAGGAAAGTATTGATCCTGGGAAAAGTATAATAGCGGCGAAAGTATGTTGGCAGCTTTAACATATCCCGTAGTTAAGGACGTACTTCTCCGGAAAACTTGTCTTGTAGTGAAAAGATATTGCAAAAGAAAATAGTAATCAATGGATGATATTGTAAAAAATAATCTATAACTTCAAATTGACATAAATTTACATAAAATCTTGAATTTGTTTCTTACAAAGAAAGGTAACTAATGATGTGGAAGGTTTCTTTGCCGTATCGTAGTAATGATAGTAACATTAACTTTAGCTTATACGAATTATGCTTATTGTGGATCCAGTGGTTTAGGCGCCCGGGTTCAGTTCCCGACAGTGATTTTTTTCCACGGTTATTTCTCCTCCAGACGGACCCTGGGTTCACCAAGCCCTCTCTTAAATGAGTAACGAGTTTCATACTTGGGGCTTAAACGCGAGCGTCGAGCTGACGATTCCACCTAAACTAGTCCCGTTGGTCTAGGATTGATGAGAGGCCTGTTGCGGTACAGTTTAACTTCATTATGCTTATTCAAAAAGAAGTTCCTGAAAGAAACTATGTATATTATCGATTTGGCATTTTTGTTTTCTTTTCAATTGAGAAAACACTACAAAGAATTGATATTTAAATTTATAAATTATTAAGTCTGTCGAATAATGTCAGATTTTTCGCTTTTGCTAAAAACTCATGAAAGCCGCAAATCTTAAGTTCAAGTAATTAAAAAAAAGTGAAAATAAATCTAAAAGGATGACATTACGTTGTTGAACGTCGAAAGATATCCAGTAAAGAACAATTGTTTCACATCTAATATTTTCATTCGAAAATTTTCGGATTTTAGGCATTGAAATTTTAGGCATCTTAGTGATCCGAAAAAATTTTCAAATATTAAAAGATAGATCCAGAGTCTCTTGTCCACTGAATACGAAGATGTATTAAACTGACTTAAATGACGAGGTTGAAAAACTAAAAATTAACATACAGTGTATTTGAAATCAACGTTAAAATACAGTAACGTTTTCAATTTACAAACACCTTCATCACAATGCTGAATTTAAAGAAAATCAAACCACTGGATCAAAGGTTAAAAGAGTGGAAACACACAAATACGCATACATAATTTTTTCATTTATTGAGAAGAGCATATGATTATTTTATAATAATGACATGATAATATATCTGTATTATACATACTTGTATTAGTATTAAGACATGTAATGGAAGTTACTCATTGTTATTTTTAAAAAAAGGTTGAAAAAGCGGAATGATACAAATTCCGCGAAATATTACCAATTTTAAATGAAATATATCAAAGAGATGTAGTTTTTTAACCTCATTTTTTTTTTTATAAAAGTAATACAAAAAAATTATCAGATTGATACATTGGAAGTGAGAGCTTTCTCAGTGTTCTGTTGTTCTGTTTAAAAGAAACTTTCAGTTTATTTTGAGATTTCTGTCAACTGTGATGCGGCCTTCGTAACTGCTTCTCTGTTATCAAGTTCAGTTTGCCCAAAACTGAGTGGGAATTCCTGTGATTCACTGGAAACTGGTTCTTTTTTTTTGGTTGACTTCGAAGGCAATCGATTAATTGCGCCTAGTCATCGTTCCAGTCAGAACAACTCGCTACAGTGGTCAAGTTTGATGGTTGGTCTGACTGTCATTAGAAATAGGTTGACATATCACTTAGAGTTTGACAAGTTAAGGCTTCTTGACGACAAAAACTAATAATCTCAATTCGAAACATGCTATTGTCATTGGGATTTCCGAGGGTCACTAATTTTAGTTTAATAATACAGACAATTCACGACCATTGAATGAAAGAAAGATCAACAAAATCTTTCAGGCAATCTTTCAACAAGATCATTCAAGCGTCAACTTCCTTCAATTCTAATTCTTATGTCAGTAATAACAAGCAATACACAGCAAAGTTTTATTTTTACATTCGTATCAGTTATCACAAGGGCTGATGTACTCCGTACTATTAGATCTCCAAACTGAGTTTTTAATGTTATTACATTATTTTAAAAGCAAGTATGTTTTGTCACAATTAATTTGCAGTAAGAAAGCCTTCACACATCAAGTTTTTAAAATTTATTACTTACTAATTTTTGTTTGTTTGCAACTTAAAATCCAGCTGAAAAATTGAAGATTAGTTTTTAATAGATATTAACAGTGATTTTTTTTATATATAGTAACAGTATCAGAGTACCAATCATTTTTCTATCATTTCTGTCGTTACTTCTTGGTATCTGGATTTCTTCATCTACTCAACGACTTTTTCTTTAGACTTCTCTTGAAGAAGTACAGCAATGGACTGATGAAAGTTTCAGGCAAATTTATTCAGTTACAGATAAACAAACACTGAATGTTACTGTTTATTTATATTTCAAGTTTAATTCTCTTCACAATACAACAAAAAAAAGGAAGAAAGATAGAAAACACGACATGCGCAGAAATATTCTCCATCAACAACAAATTTGGTAATTTATGATGAACATTTCGTCTTGTTTAAACAAACCATTCGATTTTTCACTTCTCTATATAAAACCTATCTTAGAAGCTTTCCTCCAAGTCATGTTCTTCACATAATTTTGTTGATCAATTGCAAAAATTCATTCAATTTGAGAATGAAATTTATAGAGTCATAGACGCGTCTCTGTTCAGTTGGAGTTCTGTTGTTTTAAACGAACGGCAACAAAAAAAATTTCAAAACTTTCAAATCAGATATAGTAATAACAATTGAAAAACATTTACAACGTTAGATAACTAGATGTGACAAGAAATTGCAACAATTACAAATGAGTAATAGCAGTAATGTTATTTTCTAATTATAGTCTTAGATATTTCATTTCTTAAATTTTCTTTGATTTGTTTATTTTGACTTATACTGTTTCTAAAATTTTCTTTGTGGAATCGTTTCTTTTTTTTTTTGTAGTTGACAGATGATAAGTTGCTCTTTCTAATGTGTTTAACTTCCTGTTATAGAGTGGATTGAGGAAGACGGTCTAAGAAGGTTACTTATTCACCTTAATTCATATAAAATTTGAAATTTCCCTTTTAAGTACTACACCAGTATTTAAATATTTTTACATTAACAAGGATTTGGTTTGTATATCTTGAAGCACCAAAATGACTAAACACTTTCTCATTATTATTTCTTTCTAACTATATTTTTGTCATCTTATCTCGAATAACTGAATAAACGACAACTTGCCTAAAATCTTGGTGATACGGTTCATACAAAGTAATAGAAAATCCTTTATAATAATACTCAATTTGATTTTTTTTTAATAATTTAAATCATTAAATAATTAAAATGTTGAGCATTGAAAAAACAAACAAACAAATAAAAAGAGAAGACTCCACACTATATAAGAAACAATATAAACTTCAGTTTCTTCAAAATTACGTGAATTCTTCTCAACATAGTTGTCACTAATGCTTTATCTTTACCTCGTTATTCATTACATGTGCATTCTCCATTAAAGTTACTCTATCCTATGTGATGTTGAATTATCCAATATAATTTCGATCAGAAGATTGATTCTGTTGTTAGATCTTAAGACGAGCTTTAAGTCAAGGATCAATTTGTTGCCTTTCTTGATTTCTATATCGTTTTCATCTCACAAATCGTTTACTTGTAATGATATAACTCTATGTGATAGTGTTTTCAAAGGTTGATGATTCCAATTTATGTTTCCTAATCTTCCTCTTTATTATGTTTTCAAATAATAAGAAATAATTTGTTTAACAAAAAAATCTTTCAGAAAGCCATTCAGCATCAGTTTCATAATCATGTACGGAACAATATTGTTCTCCACATCGTTACTAACAAATTGTTACTTACATAATTTACTTTTTCTGCTTATGTAATTCTATTTTTTTTTTTTTTTAATTTCTCCAGATAATATGAGGAAACGCTTGCTTTTTTACGTTATTTCTTGTACAATCTTATTTCAATTTCCTCCTTTGTTTGTTATCAATGTTGTATCCAAATAAGTGAATATTACTTTAAAAGTTCTCCTTATCATAGGAATTTCTATTCTATTTAAAATTATTAACTATCTCAAAAAATTAGTAAATTGTAGCTTCATATTAACTCAATAATTTATTATCAAGAATTCTAATAATCGAATTCCTTTGAATTTGAATTAAATTTGGCAGTGATTAATTAGGACCTAGAATAGGTTTCGGTCAAGGTTTGATTCGATAATATTTACCTGGCTTGTGCTTCAGCAACCGCGCGTTAGGAACAAGACGAACGAAAATTTATTTTCGGTTTCGACAACCGGAGGCATTATCAAATGAAAGGTAATAGATGAGCTGAGGGAGTATTTCTGATTATTTCTTTGTCTTCAATGCACCGAGCAACGCCCCGTCCTTTATTTTTTCAGAATTGTATTTAATGTAAAAAATACAATACAATTGTATTTGTGAATTTAATGTAGACTTAGTAGATAAAATTCCTTTCAATAAATTTTAGCAAAAATAGCTAAAATGGCTTTAGTGTAATTTTCGGCTTTAACTTGTCTTTAGGGTTTTAATTGTATCTGTGCTTTTGCGATCCTTGCTGACTTAGAAGAAATTTTCAGCTCAGTCAGCCTTAAGCCTGTCTCTGGGCTTCGTGAATTCTTTGAAGGGATTTTTGTGTGTAGAAGGGAATGGAGGTGGAATGTAGGAGAAATGAGATGCATGCGATTGGTATGGAGGACAGGCGTCCAACTGGGTCATCGAGGACGACTTGAGCTTCTGCTGTCGTTGGCCTCGTCCTGTGTGTTTCATCGCAATTTCATTATCGTGAGAACATTAAAAAAAATACGTATATATTATCAACACGATAGCATTTCCTCGTTCAATATCCTAAGGAAATCGTTTACCTATTTCTTTATTTTTTTATTAAACTTTAAATATGTAATTTGTTTAGAGGATTACAAATATAAAATTTGCTTTAAAAAAAATAACCCTGTCTTTTGTAAAATATTTCAATAATCAGGATACACAGTTCCAGGTACACCCGGTTTTAGGTTCAACAAAGGTCATGATATATAATTGAAACATATCAACTTTTGTTTTTACCGTACTCAGGTGAACGGCATTATTTTTTTAAACCATAAACTAAAAAAAGAAAAATAAGCAGTTTATCAATATTGCGATCTTTTTAAATTCACTGCAACTGAACCATTGAAAACCAATTCTCGTTAGGTTTCGGTATCGGATCTTCAACATAATCTAAAACGACCAACGAAATTTTAAATTTGCTACTGTAACACTTTTTATTATACAGAGTAAGAAAATTAACTTTCTTTTAAATAGGGAATAAGGACCTTCAAAATTGCTAAATTAAATTTAAATTTGTGATTTCAATTTTTAAATTTTTTAACCAAAAAGTAATGGATTGTTAATTGGTCGCTTATCAACCGGAAAGATATTTTTCATTTTTCAAGAATCTTCACATATTTTTATGTTTTGAAAAGCATAAATGAAAGGTTTATGAAAAACAATTCGTTGTTTTATTTTTTTTTACGTTGATCTTATTGATCCTCAAGAAAAATCCTAATAAACCGGAACTTATTTTGCATCTTAATTTATACATTCAGTTTATTATTTTATTTCTTTACTTTTTTGATAGACTTTTTTTATTTTGCTGTTTTGTTATTACTTATTATTACGATTAATTTGAATTTTTTAATCATTTGCTTTTTGAAAAGCAGCTAAATAACAGTTGGAATAAATAACTTCAGAGTTATATATTTTTAAAACGTATAGTTTTAAGTAAAATACTAGTTAGGGTAAGTCTTGTATTCATAGTTTTATAAATACTATTCAAAGTTCTTAGAAACTGTCGTGAATATTAAATTCAAAGTACAAGTATTTTGGCCGCAACGAACAGAGATTGATATCATTGGGGATTTATTTTCAACTTTCAATCTAACAGAGTTGACAGATTAACGTAAGTTGACATTTTATTCGTAATACGATGTACAACAGTAAAACTTTTACGTCAACCAAATAGCCTAGATGGTTTGAAAAGAGATAAGATTACAATCGCCGAGATTAAGGCTAAGTACAACTCTGAAGCAGAAGTTGGGTTTTTATCAAATTGGCGGGAAAAGTTAGCGAAAGACAATGCTTTAGAGATCTATTTCATAATGCTTTCCCTTACTTTTTTAAGCTTAATTTTTTTATTTTATTTTATTATTTTGTTGTTGTTGCAGTTAGTGCATTTAAAATATGTGTCTTCATTCACATAGGCTAGATGTGATAATGCTGAAAGGGCTGTATATAAAACAGCTATTACATTTCCACATAAAGCAACAACAGCATTAGTAAGAACATAAAAACTGTATGAATCAGATCATGAAAGACCATAAAATAGCAGTTCACGAAATATAAACGGTACGATTGAAGGGGAACAGTTTTTTTTTTTTTTTTTTAAACATTGTTTATTGAGTCTGTTGTGATACGATCCCAGCAGCTGAAGACGAAAATATGACAAATCTAGTGAAGAGTTTTAGAATATTAAATTACGATTAGTTAAAATATTAATTATTGTTATTTAAAACATATGAAAATTTAACGTTTGTTAAAAACATTAATATAAGAAATATAGCAAAATTAAAAGTATTTTCCTAGCTTTCATTAAGTTTCCCAACAATATTTTCTTTTTTTTCTTAAGTATGTTTAGGTATTTTTTTTTTCTTAGGTAGCATTATGTCTTAAATCTATTGTATTTATACAAGGAGGAGCATTAAACGGTCTTTGATTACTTACACAAGTTCTTAATCAGTTAAGAAACATTCGACTCTTCCATATATCGTTACTTTTTTTTTGCTTTTGTTTGTGTAATTATTAATCCTTGTTGAGTGAATTTATGGTCATTCTTTTCCTGCGAGGGTTGTTCTCTCCTTAAAAACGTAATTACAGAGTCATTGTAAGAAACTGAATATTCCCTGCTAATTAAGATTCAGATTTCTCAGGCTTTAAATGGTGCTATTTCATGGGTTACAATCATTGAATTTCTCTTAATTGCACTTCTCGCTTTTGTTAAAAATACTTCAGACAAGTGATTTAGAAAAAAAAAAAATTAATGATAACAATAAAATCTAAAGTCTGTGCAGAAATTCGTTGTTAGAGTTTCTTTCTGTAATTATCTCAAAACATTAATTGTCCTCCTGAAAAACAAATGAGGAAAACTATTGACTAATTACAGGTACTTTTGTCTTAAGAAATAATAAAATAAGATTTAGTTCACCATGTCAAACGTTTAACACAAGACAACATTTGGTT
>JAFIDM010120491.1:216539-249875 GCA_023159025.1 Thereuonema tuberculata | reverse complement strand
TGTTGGGCGCCAACCGAAAAGTCCGTTCGGTAAATTTTCTCTCTACCGTTACATATTTGGCTTGCCAACGTGGGGCTCGAAGACGCTGGACCCGATACACGACGCACCCGGCCCGATAACAAGGAGGACCCGATACACGACGCACACGACCCGAAGGAAAACAGCGGACCCGATACACGAAGTGGACACGGCCCACGGAGAAGTGTGTTACATTACATATTGTGAGGACGTACAGGCAAGTTTGAAGAGTTAAGTAAATAGAATAGCAAATTAGTTTAGAGTCGTCATGAGCAATAACGGTGATTCAGACGGAAATACGCCCAAAGACTCGTTTTCTCAGTATAGGGAGTCTGAAACCTACGCCAGTAATGGAGAAACGGACGAGCCCGAGTCGTTAGATTCTAGCATGATGCAGCAGTTAAATTTAGAAGAGCAGGCTGCACACGTTAGCGTGGCAGTGCCTAGACCAGTTCACGTTGTGGCTCCCGCGCCTGAGACACTAGCTGCGGAAGCGCCGCGTAGTCCGGCAAGGCAACCAGGATTAGCAGAGCTATTTGAAGCTATGGCTAGACTGGGTGCCAAAATGAACGAACAAAACACACAATTTGGTGCCAAAATGGACGAACAAAACACACAATTAGGTGCCAAAATGGACGAACAAAACACGAAATTAAATGCCAAAATGGACGAACAGATGGCCAAAACTAACGAGTCAATTCAGAGACTAGGCGCACAGACTGGAGAAACGCTGCAGAAATTAGATGCAAAAATAAGTGAACAAAGTGCAAAAATCGATGCTCAAGAAGTAAAGCTGTCCGAGAGGCTTGAACAAGGTCTTCGGAATATCAAGGATGATGTCCAACTTATAATCAGTGAATTCAAAATGACCTTCGACGGTCGCATAGCCCAAGTCGAATCAGCAGTGCAGCAAAAGTGCGACACCTTAGAAGGCAAAGTAGCCGACGAACTCTGCCAAGTCAATGGACAAATTGGCGAAGTCAAGCAGAGCATAATAGGAATAACAGAGAAGGTCGGACAGGTGCACCGCGACGCGGTTGACAAACATGCCCAGCTAAGCACGCATGTGCAAAAGGTGGAAATTGGGGTTATTCAACAAGTACAGTAGTTCGACAAGTTCGACAGCTCGTAAAAGAACGAGTTAAGGACATGAATGACAAAATGGAACGCCTGCCGACAGCACCTGTAACGCTGGCAACGGCATTGACCAATATACCACCCACATTGACCTTTAATGGGACGTTCGGCGAACATCCCAGTGCATTTATGAAGGCTGTTACAAATTATTTCGCATTGACGAATGTCAGGGAGGCACTGAAGCCGCGAATAATCTACCAAATGCTAAAAGGAGCGGCGAAAACGTGGATGGATACCTTGGACCCGTTTCCCACCACCATGGACGAGTTTAAGAGTAAATTTCTCGCTCGATTCTGGGGACAGGAGGCACAGGCCAAATTCAAATTCGACCTCATGCACTCCTACTGGAGGAGAGGAGATGGTAGTATGCGTGGTTACGCAGAGGACAAGATAGCTGCGCTGAGGCAGTGTGAACCGCCGATGTCAGAGCAGGACATTATAAGCTTACTCACGAGACATTTTCCAGTTCATATACGAAATCTGCTCATGAATGTGGACGCAATGACCATCGAAAAATTTCAGTTCATGCTAGGGAATTACGACCATGCCAGTGAAAGCTTCACACAGCCCGATAGGAAAGCAAACGTGAACAGCGTGTCATCGCTTACAAGTAGGAGTAACAGACAGGGTTACCGCAGAAACAGCGATCGGACGGAGTCTCCGCCAAGCAAACGGAAAGCGGGAGAGCATAGCCCAGATCGAGACAGACCGATACAAAGGGATACCGGCGGAAATCGTTGGACGAGCCACGGACCAAGTGAAGGGGGAACTGGCCAACTGACCTCAAGAGGATTAGACGTAAGCAGGAATGCCCGCACAGCAATAGCATCTGACGGAGAGCAAGTTGTTCAGCTTCCCGAAAAAACTAACTCCGTTTGGCGCGACGGACCCCCAGCCAAACGACGTTGCCTGTTTCGAGGTCCCCATTCTTACAGTAAGGACTCTGCGTCCGGAGGAACTAACAGATTTCGGAGTGGAAACTGACAAAGTTAGCGCCAGGCGATGCCCGATGATCAAAACACGAGTGAACGGAGTGAAAGTTAACGCACTAATAGATACTGGAAGTACGATAACGGTGTTATCGGAGGAGGTGCTAGAGAGAGCACTAGCGATCGATGGTAAAGTCCCGATCCTCCCCGTCTCAAGAACCACCATCGTAGGAGTTAATGGCCGACCAGCGGAACAAATTACTCGCCAGGCCATGATGACGATCGAAATTCAAAGTGAAAGATATGATACAGTTTGCTTAATTTCGAAACGCATCGCATATCCCTTGCGGACTTTTTGAATAAAAACGAAGTGATGATCGACCTAGGGCATAACGTAATAAGGTTTCCAATCCAAAATAGGGCAGTGAATCTGGAGAACGGAGAGGACGATACTTTGACGGAAATGGTGAACTGTTCAGAGATCAACGACATTGCACGGGAGATCCAGGAAAAGGTTAACTCAGCGGAAAATCTAAGTCCCCAGCAAAAATTACAACTAATCCAGCTGCTGAGTAATTATCAGAAGGTGTTCGAGCCGTCCCAAGAACCAGCGATAGGATACCAGTTCGACATAAGACTAACAGACGAAACTCCATGGAAAATGCGGTGTTATCCAATACCTAAAGCCTGCGAGAAAGAAGTATCCGCTCAAATTCAGAAGATGGTACGCCAGAACATAGTTCGGAAGCAGGCCACGGCCTATAACAACCCATTGGTCATCGTAAGAAAGAAAGATGGAAGCGTACGGCTAAGCCTGGACGCGAGGCGGTTAAACAGTGTGACAGTACCGTATCGTGATAAGCCACTTGCCATCGACGATGCGTTGCGTCAATTTAACGGTAAGAGTTGGTTTAGCTCGATGGATTTTCGATGGGCGTACCACCAAATTGCTCTAAAGGAGGAATGTCAGAGGTATACTGGTTTCACACATAATGGCGTGACGTACGTGTATTTGCGGATGCCCTTTGGACTTAAAAATGCCGGATCAGGTTTGATTCAGTACATGGATCAGGTCATAAAGAACTCTATGCAAGACAATGCAGTAGTTTATGTCGACGATGTAGTGCTCAGTGCCAGCGGATTTTCCGAACACTTGAAACATTTAGAAACTTTGTTCAATGTGTTACTTAAACACAATCTCCGGTTAAACTTAGCCAAATCCGAATTTTGTAAACATAGGATTAGTTTCTTGGGATACGTAATCGATAGAAGCGGCGTTTTCATGAGCCAAGAAAAGATCATAGAAATCAACAATATCAGGCCGCCGAGGAACGTCAAGGAGTTGCGAAGTTTTATTGGGACCTGCCAATATTACAGTCGTTTTTGTCCCCACTTCGCTCAAACGTTGCAGCCGTTTTATCAACTTCTGAAAAAAGGTGTCAAATGGCATTGGGATCAGATGCTAGAAAAGACGTTCAATGATGTAAAGGCGATGCTTCTCTACTCATGCACCATTGCTCACCCGGACTTTAATCAGCTATTCATTCTTCAGACAGATAGTAGTGACGTAGGAATGGGAGCCACGTTACTACAGGAGAAGGACGGACAGGAAAAGGTAGTCGCCTTGGCATCGAGGGTATTGCGCGGACCGGAGACCCGCTATACCTCGACGGAGAAAGAGGCCAATGCCATCGTGTGGGCGCTACAGAAATTCCGGTATTATGTAATGGGCCGACATTTTCAGATAAGGACTGATAACAAGGCTTTGACATTTTTACAACAATGTCACTCATCCAATGACAGATTGTTGCTGTGAACGCTGTGGTTACAGCAATTCGACTACAACATTACACATATCCCAGGGACTAACAATCATCTACCTGACCTACTGAGCCGCCAAGGGACACACGAAACGAGGGCGACAGGACCGCGCCATAGCTTTCATATGGCAGCGATTGATTTGCAAGTCTTTCCAATGCCTCAAGTGTCGTGGGAAACACTAGAACAAGCTCAGGATCGGGATCCGGAGATCGCCGCTGTCAAGCGCTACAAGGAAGGACGCATGCGAGCAGACGAGCACGAATACGATCGGATTGATCGTAGGAGCCACACCTGGAAACTGGTCGACGGAGTTGTAATGGTTAAAATCAAGAATAATCCGGAGACCTTTCGCGTATGGATCCCAAAAGACATCAGAGAGGACTTCATTTGGCTTGCTCACACAAAGTATGCGCATTTCGGAGCTAAGAAAATAGCCTTAATACTCCGTAAATCAGTGTATTGGCGCAATATGCACCGACAAGTGAAACAGCTGTTATCAACGTATGACACTTGCTTAAAAACGAAGCATCCCAACCGGACATACCAAGGGACGCAACGCAACATCATTCCGGAGGACAAGAATAAGATCGCCGCAATTGATCTTTATGGGCCTTTGCCGAAAGTGGGGAGAGGAAACAAATTCGTCATGGTGATTGTGGACGTGTTTAGTAAGTGGGTACGAGTGTTCCCCCTTAACAAACCAACCGCACGAAATTGTCTGAAAGCCTTAGATGATTTCGTAGCTGAAGCCGGTAACTATGAAAACATCCTTACCGATCACGGCACTCAGTTCACAAGTGCAGCCTGGCGGGACGGATTACATCAAAGGAATATCCAGCCCATTTATTCATCTATACGGCATCCCCAGTCCAACCCGGCGGAGCGGGTAATGAAAGAACTATCTCGTTTGTTCAGAGTTTATTGTAGGGATAACCATAAAGGATGGTTGGAACTGTTACCCTACATAAACCACTGGCTTACTCACACCCCGCATGACAGCACTAACAAGGCGCCACTAGAGGTTCATTTCGGACGTACTCCACCTCCCTTCCTTGACTGCCTTTGTAGACCGGAGATCACCCAGAGCAGCATGCCTGTAACCCCCAGAGTGATTTTCGATCAATTAACTAAGGAAGGACATCGGAGAAGAAAACAGGTTCGGCAGCGGGGCTACAACTTTGTAGTCGGACAGAAAGTGCTCCTTCGTACACCTCGTGTGTCCGATCCTGTCAGGGGATTATTCCACAAATTCTTCCCGTTGTTTGCTGGCCCTTATACCGTTTCCCGAATTGTTACGCCGAATGTGGCGGAAATTTGTGACTCAATGGGCCAGATAAAAGGTCAGTACAATTTTTACAATTTGCGACCATATGGTTAGGACCAGTCCTGACCAGGACACTCAATTACGCAGTGCCTTGACTGTCCGTGCTTCTAGACTGTAAATAGTGTAAATAGTGAACTCTAAATATTTCACTTAGGTGAAAAAAAAAAAATTCTGTGAATAGTGTAACCTGTGAATAGTGTGTAGAAGTGAACTTTAAATTGTGCGACGATGCAGTAAAACTATGAACTGTAACCTGTGGCAGTGAATTCTTCAACCAAGAACTGTGTTAAAGAACTCTCTTTAGTTATTTTGTGTTCGATGCCAGGCGCCAGAAGACATCAGTCAAGGGAAGACACCTTGAAGTAACAAGAAGAGCCTTTGTAAATAGTTTTTAAGCTTCGTTTTATTTTTGTAATGTGAGTTTGTCACAGGGTTGTTTTGAAATAAAAAAATTTGTTTTTTTTTACTGAAAAAAAAAAAAAAATATTTGAGGGGGTAATGTGACAATACTCATATGTCGAATTATTGTAATTTGAAATATTAGAATTTAATATTATTATTTTGTAAATGCTAATGGCAAAAGACTTCGTTATTTTAGTTTTAGTTATTGTCAGTGATTTTATTTTATTTTATCTTTTTTATTTTAGGCTTTAATTTAGTTTTAATCAGAATCTTAGGAATTTTAGGAATAAATCTTTAAGTTTTTAAATGTTAGAATTTAATATGGTAGATTTAGGAGTTTAGATTAATTTTAAGATATTTAAGGATTTAAGCTTCATTTAGCTTAGATTAGACTTAGTTTTTAAAATAAGAAATTAATTTTCTTTTTGCTTTAATTCAGCCGAGTTTATTTGAGTTTGGGAATTTCCTATTCTTAGGAATTTCCATGAGGTCATCATTCCATATTAGGAATTGTTGTAAGCATTGTAATTTTATTGGTTAATCAGCATTATCTCCCGATATGAGGTAATAATGAGGTGATCTCCCTTATTTGGGCAGATATGCAATCCTGCTATCTGTATGGTCAATGGGACGCGTGACGTCATACAGCGGCCCTCTTAAACTTATTTAAAGGGGTGTTCGGGGGAGTTCGCTCTCTCTTGCCTGCTGTTCCCTCGCCGTTTTGCTCTCTTAACCTTTGCTACAATGCACCTGGCCTCGTCGACCGCCGCGGGCGAGGTATTGGCAGCCGCGTCTCAAATTATCGGCAAATCGAAGTCATGTCGACTTGTTTGTTAGAAATAGAGCGAGTTAAACCAAGTTATCTTTAGTTAGAATAGGCAACCCATGGATAGCCTTAAATTTCTATAAATTATTTGTGAGAAAAAAAAATACTGAAATTAATTTGCAAAGCAAGGCTTGCAAATTTTGTGTTCAATGCACGTGTACACCCGTGCAGGATTCCGCAAGTTATTTAGTGCTCCGTAAGTGTGATTTTAGTTCATAATTTATTGGTGTTTCAATGCACGCATACACCCGTGCAGGATTCCGCGAGTTATTTAGTGCTCCCCAGTTCAGTTAGTGCAAACTACTCGTCTATTTCAGTGCGTCGTTATAAGCCATAGCTTCGCCGAAATTATTAACTCTCAAGTGAAGTGACATATTATTATTTGCAGTGTTGAATAAAATTGTTAAGTTTAATTAATGTGGTGAATGTTTTGTGCTTCTTTGTGCGTGAATGCGAAGTGTGGACCCCTGCGACCATCGAGAATACTGGGTTACTTTACCGGGCATGTAACGACTTTGGAGGGGGTAGAGAGAAAATTTACCGAACGGACTTTTCGGTTGGCGCCCAACAAATACCCGAATAACCCCTGAAGGACTAAAATTATCCCTTGGTACCGTTACAATATATTTTTAGATAACATATGTATTTATAGAGATAAACATACAAACAAAAACCATATTCTCATCTATATATATATATATATATATATATATATATACACACACACACACACTTCTATATATATACTTACACTCACACACATAAAAACACACAGTACATATATACTCACATGTATACATTCATATACACATATAAAGTATATAGATAGAGTGACTGAATATATCAGTATACAATCTTATGATATTTTTTTTAATATTATTAATACATATTTTGTATACGATAATGTTCAATAATATACCGTATATGCTCCAATAGAGGCCCCCGGCGTTTATTTGCAAAACTAGCCTCGGCTCCGGCGCTTAATAGAGACCGGCTGCTATTAGAGGCCGGCCATTATTAATAAAAACCTTCAGAACGCAATATTTTTACACATAAATACCGGCTAATATTACAAACAGCTACTTTATTTGAATTTCACATGCTACATAAGACTGTTAAAGATAAATGGCAATGTCTTTCTGTATCTTTCGCTACCATTCGTCGTCCGAATCGCAATGATGGGCGGCCGCCTCACCGTAAGTTTCTTTCGCGTATTCCACCGCGCGAATCTTAAAGGCAATGTCAAATGACCGTTTCGGCGGCATTTTGTAAGGCAATGTACCGTAAGGTATTACGCACTACTATAAAGATA
Organism: Thereuonema tuberculata; assembly: GCA_023159025.1. Lineage (NCBI taxonomy): Eukaryota > Metazoa > Arthropoda > Chilopoda > Scutigeromorpha > Scutigeridae > Thereuonema > Thereuonema tuberculata. Next base: position 242,106 of record JAFIDM010120491.1, on the reverse strand, counting down.
CGGACGCTTACACTAGTACCGATAGGCAAATATCAAAGACCCGGCTACTGTTAGAGACCGGTTACTATTTGGCCGTGTCCCCTCTGCAGCCAGGCGCTTATTAGAGACCGGCGACAATAAGAGCCTCGGCGTTTATTGGAGCATATACGGTATGTTAGTTTAGTTTATATTATTTTGTTGCATGTGTTCATACATATACATATATACACTTACAAACAAATAGATACAATGACAATTTCATTAAGGATAATCCATTGTAATTCTTCTGCTGTCTTTGAGGGTGACCCTTTTTTTGTTTTTCAATTCTCTTATTATACAGTAATTTTGAGTTAATTTATAGTAGAGGAATTTTTGTTGAGGATTTAGTATTTCATATTTGAGTACTGGCTTATTTCTGTAGTTCACATCATTCTAATATTTTCTAGTAAATATTATTTTTAATATTTTATTTTGAAGTTCGTTAATTTCACTATTAATGTTTTACTTTAAAGTTCTGCAAAAATCAATTTTTTTAATATCTATCCATTAATAGTAAAATTGCCAAAAAAACTGGAATACTGATATCTAAGGTATGCTTCCCCAATATAACATTACAGACACATCAGATAAAATAGAAGTCAGGAGAATGGCTACATAAATTCAAGCTTCAGACTTTTTTAATGAAGCTATTGTGTGTTTCGAGCAATTTTTAACATAAGGTTTTGATTTTATTAAAACCAAATAGTTGGAGATTACATACAGTAAATTTATTTTGATTTCATACATTCAACGTAGATCACTAATTATATCTTCTAAAGAATAATAACATTATTTAATTTTTTTTTAAAAGTTATTCATTGCTATCTAATTTGCATGTAAAAGCCTAATTCACTGTTGCTTATTTACTAAATACGTTAAGTATGAACAGCCATGTATTGGAAATATGAAAACAATTGTCATTTTCTATAACATTTATTACTTTTCTTAACCTACATGAACAGACAAGAATAGGTTTTTTTATCTATTCAATTCAATTTCATTTATTCACTTAACATTTCTTTCATGCTCAGTATTCCTTGATAAATAGATTTCTTTTCACTCAATATAATAAAAAATTTCGTTCAAAAGACCATCAACTGACTATTCTTCTGTAATACAGGGCTGAGCAGTAAAAATAACTAACTAATTTATTTAAAATTATTAATTTATTTATTTAAAATGTTTGTGTAGATCTTCTTTATTTTATTATATTTCAGATAATGTAATGGATTTCGTTTCGAATTGGAATGAGATCAGGCTTGGGGACAAAAAAAAATACAAACTGCATTACAACTTACGTATTTCTTCTTATCATCATATATATAAAAATTGACTCCACAAATCTTACATTTCTTTTTCTCAGCATTCTATATTTCGTCCTGAATTAGAGGACTTCTTCAGGAATCTTCATTCAATACAAAACATAATATAAAAAGAAATATATTTATAAGCAAGACAAAACCTTTCTCTTCTTACGAACACAAATCATTATAACAAAGTAAATTGTAACAAACAAATCATATTACAAATCATATTAACAAAGTAAATGTAACAAACAAATCATATTACAAAATTAACAATCGCATCATATTATAAATAAATACTATTGTTAATACAATATGAATCGACATGTAAATTCTCAGATAAATATTTCACTTAAATGTTAAAAATTCTTTAAGTTTTTTCTTTTTAATCAAGAATTTTTTGAACAAACTTAAGGAGACATCATTTACCTTCAGAGATTTATCTCTACTAATGCAGACACAACTATTTATTAAACAGGATTCTAATTTATATCTTTTTTTCTCATCTTTAACATTGAAAACATTGTAAACGATAGGGTCCGGAAGTGACCTTTGTGTAAACTATGTTTAGCCCACTCTGATATATTTTCTTTTTTATTTTCATATGCCGTCGTATGTTCTTTCACCCTCTCCCTTACCGTATGGCTTGTGCTTCCTATATATATTACCCCGCAAAACGACACCAAAATTATCTACTATAAGGGCAACACACTATTCAAGAAAGAAAGAATTAGGAAAAAAGACAGTCAATTAGATAGAATGGGAATTATATATGCATTGAAGTGCAGAGATTGCGGGGTAATATACATAGGAAGCACAGGCCGTAATTGTTAATTTTGTAATATGATTTGTTTGTTACATTTACTTTGTTAATATGATTTGTAATATGATTTGTTTGTTACAATTTACTTTGTTATAATGATTTGTGTTCGTAAGAAGAGAAAGGTTTTCTCTTGCTTATTTTTATATTTCTTTTTATATTATGTTTTGTATTTAATGAAGATTCCTGAAGAAGTCCTCTAATTCAGGACGAAATATAGAATGCTGAGAAAAAGAAATGTAAGATTTGTTGAGTCAATTTTTATATATAAAATACAAACTATTTAAAAGTATGTAAAAATGCTGTTTCATGATTGCAGGTGTGTTGTTGTACAAATTTCTGACATTGATGCATTCTATTCCTCAAGAATATATTAATTTTTTCCCATGGACTTCCAAGACATTCTATATTACTGAAACACTTATAACTTAATATCGTCCACTACTATTTTCGACAAATACAATTATATATATTGCCTCAAATTTCGTTTTACATGAGCTGCAATTGATCTTTCTTTTTTCAATATGAGCTGCAAGTATTTTGAAGCCATTTCGCTGCTACTGATAAGCAAGTAGTTTCACCAAATCCATTGAATAAAAAAAATCAAGAAAACAAATAATTAAAAAAAACAAATAAAAATTGCTGCTGGCGAAAGCGCACACAAGGAAAAAAAAATGAAATCTAATAAATATACTTCATAAATGAAATCTAATAAATATACTTCATAAATGAATGTCTATAAATAAGCAAGTATTTTTCTAAATTAGAACTTCTCCGTTCTTTAACGTTTGTAAAACGATAATAAAACCATTGAATAAAAAAAATCAAGAAAACAAATAAAAATTGCTGCTGGCGAAAAGCACAGACAAGGAAAAAAAACAACAACTGAAATCTAATAAATATACTTCATAAATGAAAGTCTATAAATAAATAAGTATTTTTCTTAATTAGAACTTCTCCGATCATTAAACGTTAGCCTAATTTAATAAGTTAACTATTTCTCAGTGAGAACAGACGACGTCGTCCATTTTGACAGGAAAACATAATTGATCAGCTATCCGAAGAGCTGCGCAGTTCAAACTTCCGCCGGCCAATTCTCATTTAGAGGACTTGTAAACCTGAGTAAAAAAAACAAATCATAGCAGGGCCAATAGATTAAACTTACCAATAGAATTACTTATAATTCAGAAATTAAAAAACTTAGAAAACATTGTACCAAAGATGAAACCAAAATCACGACAGTCCTGTGACACCCTGTATTTTGAAACAATAAAGATAATTTGGGGTCGTAAAAATAATAAAATAAGTTTTCCTAATAACTACGTCTCTGCTACCAGCTCGACGCTTTCCGTGAATGATATACGGAGTCACAAACACAACCACAATAATACTCACCAATACTTTTGTCACCTGAGATCAAAGCAACACCAAATTATGAATCAAATCAGTAATACCAAAGTCTAGATGGTGATCAGCTGAAAACAAAATGGCGACGCTGGGCCCTTTCCCGCCAAAACTAACAGCTGATTTGAGATCTGACCCCAGATAACTAAATTAATGACAAATTAATGACTGTATTAATTTCCTATAATACCTTTTCCAAGCAATTAATGATAACTTTAACCACGGTAGATGAGATAAAGAATTTCTCTTTGTTAAGGTTTTATATTTTCGAAAAAACAACTTTGTTAAACTTTACCCTTAACTGCACATGTATGTAATTAATATGTAAAGAAATAAACAATTCAAGACTTATTTAATGTTAATACAAAACAGTGTTTATTATTAATAACCTCTTGTCCTTCTCTCTTTCTTTTAAAACACAAACTGTTTTATATATGAAGGTGAGATATTTAACGTGTCGGATACTACATTAACGGGAAGCCAACTAAATCGACACTTATTGGATAAACCCCTATCAAAAGCATAAAAAAACTAAAAACATTTAATAAATTTAAAAAATCCCATCATGACGTTTCGAGACTATGGGCAGTTCTCTTTTTCAAAAAAAAAAAAAAATTAAAAATTAAAAACAAATTAACCCCTACCCTAAAACACGTCCTCCCTGTCAGGGATTCGTTGAAAAAGTAATTAAGGAGACACGAGTTCAGAAAATTTCTTTGGAAGCGCCTCCATCTGGCGGAGAACTAGGTTAATGACGATAAAAACGCTTTTTACTTCAACCTTTATCTAATTTTTTTTTTAAATAATTGTTAAACTTATTTGTTAAAATTTTTTAACATCCAGGAAACCAACACACTGATTGACACGCTATTCCACTTACAATATTTTTCCTTCAACAAACGCCTATATCTCCAAACCTCGGGTACTTTTATGGGCTCCCCTCATCCGCTATACTCGCTGAGGGGGTTATGGCATGGGTTGAGCACCAAGCAATGTCAATCGATAATGTCTTTCACAACGTGCATTACCTAGCGCGATATGTTGACGACACGTTTTTGATCGTCAACAGACATTATAAAGACAAAATCCTAAAAGACTTCAACGGTATAAATCCGCACATACAGTATACGTCTGAGGAAGAGCATGAGGGTGTAATGTCTTTCCTGGATATCTGCATAAAAAACATGGGGCACAAATACGAAACCTCAGTGTACAGGAAGAAGACTGATGCTGGTATTACGATTAACTACCACAGTGCGGTACCTGAAAGTTACCAGAGAAATGCTTTTATGATGGCAATTAAAAGGGCCCATGAGATCTCATCTAACCAAAAAATTCTGCAACATGAAGTTGAGGTTATTTATAATATCTTTAGGAGCAATGGATTCCCAGAACAAATCCTGGATAGATATCTTAAGAGACATCACAGATTGAATGGCAAGCCTCCCTCACTTCCACCTGCAGCAGCAATGGGACTCAACGATCAGTGTCAAAAGGAAAATATGTATCACTCACCTATCACCGAGAGATGGTAAAAAAACTAAAACCCATCCTATACAGGGTTGGTATATCAGTGGCTTTCAAACCACGCAATACTCTTGGCAGCGTGCTTTACCGTAAAAAAGCTGTTCCCAACAAAGAACGTACACTTAAAATGCAAAATGTGGTTTATGGGATCTTCTGCGATTCTAGTAGTGCCCGCGGCCATGAATGCTTATACGTGGGCCAGACCAAAAGGGAGTTAGACGCCCGGGTAAAGGAGCACATCAACGCGATAAGTGTGGGCAATACCGTATATCATACCGCGGCCCACTGTTGCTCCAAGGGGCACGGTATTAGAAACAAGAACGTGGTAATATTTGGAACGTATAGAGATCATTACCTTTGCAAATTTTTTGAGTCAGGGGTGATTAAGACCTCAGGATGTTACAATCAAGATCTCTCCACTCGCAACCTTCTCTGATTCCGACCCATACATTATCATCCCCCAAAATATAAACATGCGAAAACTATATTTCAGAACTGGAATATAAATGTATAACCTATATATTATATTTAACATACACAACTTTTGTTCATAAATTTGGCTTAATTATAAATCACAAGATTAAATGATAGGCTCCATAATAATCTCCATTAACCTCAGTTTGAGCCTAATCTTCCATTTATTCTAAACAGTTTTTTTTTATGTAAAGTCTGTCTCTTATCTGGGCAATCTGTCAATTGATTAAACCCACAAAAAAACAGTTAGTTTCAATTTTACAGGTTTTTCACACTTGTATGAATATATATATGTATGAATAAATATTTAGAACTCATTCAACCTCCATCGAAAAATGGCTTCACCCAAGGTGATGTCTATTCTGCCTTTCCCCTGTATTAGAATCAGAAACCTTCCGGTTCAGTTTTTCAGTTTTGTTATCAAACAACCCCAATCTCTCTCTTCTCTATTCTAAAGGTGACAAAATTTACTTTACTGACTTCAACAGATTTGGAGTACTTATTTCACCCCCTTTTCTTAACGAAACGAAGTTTTGGTTTTATCATCTGCAGTACGATACGAAATTCAGTTAAATTCATTCCCGGCGCACATAATGTTTTGTCAATTTTCGTCAATGGGAAGAACCGTTCATTCAATCCTTTTGGTGGGTCCCTCTCCGTCATAAGATAATGTGAAATTACTTACGAATTGCTCATCATATTGCCATGGGTCTATTCTATCTCGTTCGTCGGATACCTCCATTTTTGTGTACGAAGCTCCTACGGCTTTTGGGCTGAAGATAGGGTAAGCACCATCGTTTACGACGCTTTCTCTTATTAGCACAACGTCGTTTTTAGATATAGGCACAGGCTTCTCAGTTAGAACGTTGTCTAAATTGTCCACTGGAATCCTTCCAGCCATAACAATTGTCGAAAACACCCGCGTGCAGTCATCGACGATAAATCTTCGCCATCCCGAAGGTAAGGCACCAACCCCTGGCACAAACTCCGATAACATTGTCCGTTGCTTTGAAACAACTTCAAAATAAAATCAAAGTCAAAAAAATGAAAATAGTTATGACGGGATAATCTATAAAAATTACATCTTCGTTGTCAATCGGTCTAACTTCTCCGACGCCGATCGCACTTCTGCTCCTTCACACCCTAAACTCTCTCATCACCGTTTTCCCGCCAAAACACAAAGTTTCGGTTTCCGACTGTCCAATCGGAACACACTAAATCACCCATGTGATCTGACATTTCCCCCACCGTGAGTTTTCTGTCGTTTACTGTTTCCCAGGAGAAAACACAAACTCTAATAATCACAAATCGCTTGACTTAAGCGAAACATTGTCTTTCGAACAATTCTCTCCTTGTTCAAAATATTCACTTTTAAAACCAAAATATAACAAATTCAAAAGGAAAAGAAATTTAACTATTTCTTTTATCATTCACAAACACTGTTTAATATATTATAAACATAAACATTAGATATATAAAATAGAATAATACTCGTAAAACACCACAAATTTAAATTATATTATTAATCAATTAAAATTTCACCTCCATTAAAGCAATCGTCACGCGTTATCAAAACGCACCGTGACACCTGTCTTATGGAATATTTTAAGTAAGGTCAGTTGTACATCAGTAGTTTGCTTGAGCATACTAGTAGTATTTCTAAAAACTTTATTCCGAATTAAAATTTTTCAATATAATTTGGTAAAGTTAAGTTAAAAATTATAACGTAATAAACTAATATTTTTGTATGTATTAAATTTTACAAAGAATTATACGGTATTTATATAATGCTTATTTATTGACAAATGTGTACGAATCGGTTATAAGGTCATCCCGCTTATAAGGTCACTTTCACGAGGTCCCAAGGGGTGACATTATATCGAGGTCTGACTGTATTTTATTATCTCTCACGTAATTTACAAACTTAAAAATCGGAGGTGAAAGGGCCTCATAAGTGGAATAGCCTAGGGCCTCTTTTCATCTAAATCCGGCCCTGCATGTAACCATTTACAACTAGTGTACTCTTGTATTTGTAAGGTTTTCCAGTTATCTTTCTTAATCTTGAAGATCCACTGGGTCGTCAAGGGATTCACATAATCCGGTATCTCAGATTCTGTCCAAGTCTGGTGGTCTTCCAAGTTTTTAATTTCTTGGCCAATAGCTTCCCTCCATTTGGATCCGTCCTTTCCTTGAATTGCTTCATAATAACTTGACGATTCTTCATTACACATACTAATATTACTTCTGACTTTAGGATTGCGTGTAACTTTCCTGTTTCGGAGATTCATATACTTATTTTCTGCATCAGACTGGGTATCTTCAGAATCGCTGTGGTAGATGATATTTAATTAGAATTAATTTATTCAAATGTTTTTTTTTGTTTTAAGTTAAATAAAGTAATAGTACATTTATAAGCATAATAAAGACTAATTAAACATGAAAAGCATATGCATTAATATTTGTTCTGCTTGCAGAAATAAATCCATATAGCGTGGACAATGTATGGCTTTCACTTGTGTGAACAAAAAAATTGAATAGAGTTCTTGTCTTTTGGAAAGAATTAAAACTAACGTGTTCGATTTACTTTATTACTTTAAGTCAACACTGTCTTTAAGTCGTTCATTTATCATTAAAGTACATTTAACCTATATATCACTAATAATCTCTTGGAAATTCATCGAACTAATGTTCTGTCTATCAATTTTAAAAATGTTATCTTAACCAGTTCTAATTCTTGCATGTTCGGTGTGTTCAAATATGTCCTTTTCAAAATTATGGAAGGAATAAATCCATTTATAATGATAATGCCCTTGATAATGCACACAAAACAAGAAATAGTCCGGTAAGTTCGTCTTACGTACAATACGCTTTTGACAAATGATATTGACGTCTTGTATATTTCACTTTAATTCTTGGATGAATAAAATTTTCCATAAATTGGTAATTTGCCATTTTCAAATAAAATAATAAACTATTAAATATATTTTGAAAATCTACAGCTATTATTGTCTTCACTAGTCCTAGAAGATTCATCTTCTTTTGATATATCTTCCTCTTCGGATTCATGGTTTCCTAAACCGTTTTCGTCTTTGGAATTACCATTTCCGGGCTTATCTTCATTTTCTGAGTGATCAATTCCCGACTCGTTATCTTCTTCGGAAGAACTTGAATCTATTCTATTGTCGTCCCTTGAACGGAATAAATCCTAATTTTCTTTCTTGAAGCTGGTGTTGAGGAGTTTGCTACCTCGTCTATTTTCATTTAGATAGACGTTTCTTGTTTCCTCGATCTTGCGTCTTTCAACATTAAAGATTATGTACCCCCTTGTCTTCGTTGAATAGCCAAGGAAGATTCCTTTTCGAACTCTCGGCTCGAACTTGTTGTTGAGTTGTGACCTGGGAATCTTTAAGTAAGCGACACATCCAAATTTTTTAAATGTTTTATACTTGGTGACCAATCATTCCCGTACCATCGAGTTATAGGAATTTCGTTCTTTGTACTCCGGTGGGGTGTCCTATTGATCACATAATTGGCACATTTCATTGCGTAATGCCAATACTTCAATGGCAGTCTTGCTTCTATCAACATAGTCCTGGCAGTTACTATTATTGTGCAATTAAATCGCTCTGCGATTCCATTCTGTTCTGGTGGATAAGCTGAAGAATGTTGAAACTTGATTCCTTTGGATTTGAGGAATTCAGTTGTTGGTTTAGGTATAAACTCCGTCCCCTGATCTGTTAATAGATGTTTGACCTTCTGTCCACATGATCTTTTGGCATATGCTATGAACGTTTTTAAGTGTTCATACACATCTTCTTTGCTGTTGATTATATCGACGAAGCTCCTACCAGAAAAATCATCAACAAATGTGAGAATGTACTTCTTTTGTTGACCATCAACAGTCTGCATGGGACCATATAAATCCGAATGTACGTATTCGAGGGGTTTGTAAGCTCTGATTTTGTTAATTCTTCTATGACAGATGTTCGTCATTTTGCCATGCTTACAGCTTTCACAAAAAGTTATCGTGTTATCATTCGGGATTTTGACGTCTTCTAATCCTACTACTAACTTTTCTTTCTTTATGGTTCGCATTTTTTCCAACGATATGTGACCTAGTCTTTCATGCCATAGTATGTATTTTTGGTGCTCTTTCTCATTGAAATAGCTTACATCACATGGCTTGTCGCTAACTTTGTACAGATTGTTGGTTCTTCTGCCTGTTATTATTACTTTCCCACTTCTGTCTTTCACGGTGTATAAATCCTTTGTGATGAATTGGATGTATCCTTTTTCATCCAACTTGCCAGCAGAAATCAAATTCAACGACATATCTGGTATGTAATATGTGTTGGCTAGATGTATAGTTCAGAATTTGTCATTTCACAGTTTGACATTCAAATTCACAGTTTCTAGGCCTGTCGCCTGCACGGGTTTATCAGAAGCACCGAAAACTTGTATGGGTTTTCCAAGTTCTTCAAGACTACTAAAGAATCGTTTAAGAATTGCTTATGTGATTGCTACTTGCGCTGTCAATATACCAGAGTGACTTATTTTCAAGTTTATCATTGTCTTTGTATAATACGACAACTCCCGAAAAATGCTTCTTCTTATCTTTACGCTTTTTATTTTCCTTTTTTCCCTCACAGTCCTTTTGATACTGTGTGCTCCTGGAACATTTCTTCCGGCAGAAGGTCGCAAGGTGTCCGACCTGCCCACAATTGTAGCATTTTCGACTTTCTTGAACTTTTCCAGACTTACTGAGTCTTTTATTTCAATGGAACTCTTGGGACATTCACCAGATGCACCTACTTCCTGTTTAATGTTGCTATGACGTCTTTTGTATTCACACAATACACGGTTATTAACTACCTCAGAATTATAGTTATTCTCTTGTTGTGACATCAAGATATTTTGAGCACACGAATCGTACTCCTTGGGTAATCCTGAGAGGATGATTAGACTGAATTCATCATCAGAGATAGTTTCTCCTTTTGCATAATGTCTTCTACCATTAGCTTCAGTTCGAGGATATTATCTGGAAGATTCTCGTCATTGGCCAACTTGCAGGTAGAATAGAGTTCCCTTTTTAAGTCCGTGACTTTTAACTTGTCGACTACATTGTATTTCTCTTCTAATTCTTTTAGCAATGTATGTGGGTCTTTATCTTTCTTTATCAGCATTCTAAATTTTTCCTCGATAGAGTCGGAAATCACTCCAACCTCTTTTTGGGCCTTGTTCAATAGTTTATATTTGATAGGCTTCTCATCCATTTCTTGGATATGCATTTAACCTTACAGTAAAATTCATGTTATTAATCATTACTTATCTTGGCTTTTATTCACCATTTATCCTTTATCTTATTATATCTTTCGGTTGTTCGTAATCCTAAACGAAATGGTAGCAGAGCTGTTATTTATTTATTTTTACCTTGATTCACGGAATTAATCTTAAGTTCCCAAATAATTAATTGAGAAAACATTTAATATTTAATAATAATATATATTCTTCGTGACAATTTGAAAGTGTCATATTCGCTATGTCCCATAATCCATCCTTTTGGAGTGTCATCCTTAATTGAAGCCTCCACTTATTGTAATTTTCCCCATTGAACCTAAGGATGTTGCTTGCCATGGTAATATTTATACTGTCTTAACTCAACTCACTTAGCAGGATGATTTCTTTCTACTTAGGACTAATCTTCTCTATATTGCTTAATTACAGTTCTGTTTCCTATATCAGCTTCAGGTATCTTTTGTTTCATTCGGCGCAGTACTTCAGGTATCTTTTGTCATCCAGCGCAGTTGAAGTAGCGTAATCGCTGGGCCAATAACCAAATGTTCGGGAGAGCATATAACCATTTATTGGGGAGTATGTGTTATCTCTATGAGGGTGTGAGACCTCTTACCTAATCCGGATTTAACCTGACATTTGTTTGAAGTAAAGTTGACACAGAATGAAGCAAAAGATTTAGAACAATAAATATATGTTTAATATCTTTAAGCAATTAAGATATGCTCTTGTATCTTCTACAATTCAATTAAGTTGATTCTCATACAATGCTACAGTCTCTGCTACTCGTTAAGTATTTTAACTATCTTAAAGAGTTCACTAAGATTTCACCAGTAATATTGAGAAATGGCTTTCACCTTATGTGACTATATTTCTCTTAAAATATGTTGCATGAAATGTCTTTGAACATATGTATATAACTATAATTCAAAGTTCGTGTTCCTAACACTGTTCTGTTGTCTTAGTGCTCTGGTTAATTAAGTTTCTACACGTAATCTTTTTCTTGTGTTAGTCCTTTAAACTTAATTATTATTTATCTTTAACCGCCGCGCCGTATCTTAAGTGTAATAAACTTGTTCTTTTGTTCCTTCTTCTCTGTATTGAACATGTCGCGCGGAGGAATTAATAATGGAAAAAGATTCACTTACAATTCTTTCCAGTTATTAATACATCCTTATTAAGTCTCCTTCTCGTCCTGAAAATATAAATCCATCAATACAGATATATAATCGATGTGACATTCACAGATGATCCCAGAATCGGTAGGCTCCTAATAGAATTTGTCTCGTAGCCTTGCAATATCGACTTTCCTGCAAAAACATAATCATAATGTTAATCACTGTATCATTTCTTTCAAACTGCAGCATTATGAATATTTCACTTCGATTCGAGACTCTACTCAATGTATCCTTATTGAGTAAAAAGGTATTTTCCTTAACTCCCTGAATTTCTCTGGACATTACACCAAGATGGCTTCATGGCTTCTCTTCTTGTTCATCCATGGAAGTCATCATCCAAGGTTGGTAGACCAAAGCAAAGCATATTATAAGTTGTGTAACTCAATGTAGTTGGCGAGACAAAAGTCTTGATTGTTCATTGGCTCCCTGATGTGACGTCAGCAAAAGCCAATTGCCGCCAATGATAGCATGGGTGCGCAATCGGCAAAGGTGGAATTCTGCGTTGGTTATTATTGGAAATGAAAATAAAACTAAAATAATATAATATTGTTTGTAATAATAATAGTCAATCAAAACACCAAAATAAAATTGTTAGAATAATCAACAATATTGCAAGTGACGATTTAAATTTTAATAATGAAAGATCGTAACTGTTTTTAACGAAATTACAAACACTAATTCTTGATTTTTTTTTTTTTTTACTGTTCGCCAGTCCTATTAGGTATTCAAAAATAAAGAATACCTGTAATATAGGTGCTGATAGATTAATTTATAATTATTAACTGTAGATTAATTAACTTTGTTAATTATCTATAAGGTGTACAACTTTGCTTCCGCCGTTTGCCGATAGGTGGCGACAACGGTAAGTAGCGGTCGAGAGAAACAGATCGCAGACGTCAGGCAGTTAGCTTGGACCTCGGTCAACAGAACCCCATCCAAACATTAGTCGATTTGTGTCTGCATCATAAAGTTGTTCTCGATTGAAAATATCAGTTTACGAGCCAAATTCTCGTCATTTGGGGGAGGTGTTACTGTTTTGTTTCATTATGAAGAAAACAGCGGCTGAGTCTCATCGAATGCTCTCCAGTACGTATGGTGAGGACGCTATTAGTGAAAGAACGTGTCGTGAGTGGTTTCAACGCTTCAAGAACGGTGATTTTGACGTCGAAGACCGGCAAAGTGGTGGAAGAGAGAAAGTTTTCGAAGATGCAGAATTGGAGACATTGCTGAGTGAAGACTCGCGTCAAACTCAAGGAGAATTGGCACGATCACTGGGAGTGACACAGCAAGCCATTTCAAAACCATGGGCATGATTCAGAAAGAAGGAACTCATTAAAGCCTCAAATTTTGGAGAAAAAACGCCGGAAGCAAAGTTGTACACCTTGTAATACAAAAGAAAGGAAAAGAAACATAACAAAAGTTAAAAGTTAAAAAATCAGAGTAATATTCTCATTAATTACGCCAGCGATTGATGACAACCTTTTTAATACTTTTTTAGTGTTTTAGAATTATATTTTTCTCAATTAATTTGACTGAATAATTTATATTTTATATAGTTTTCCAATCTTAGACCAAAATTATTATTCATTTTATTGATTTGAAAGATTTTTAACAAATTCTATCTACTTATTTTTTCATTATTTTGATTATTTTTTCCCTATTAACATTATAATTTTATACATAATTATTTCTAAATAATTTTTTCTATATTAGTAAGTATTTTTAAAAATTTTCCTAATCTTGTTTTTTTTTCCCAAAATTTTTCTTTTCCAACCCTCAACCCTATTATGAAATATATCCTCCGTTTGAAGAGGCGTGGCTAAGTTTCAAATTTATCGCATGAAATACTGCAAAATTACCCGCAATATCCTATACACGTAATTAAAACATTTGTAAAAATTCGTACTTTAATGCGAATGGACTATTTAAGCTTTGCAATGGTTGATGAAGCGCGCAAAAAAGCTAAGAAATTGAAAAAGATAACTACTTAATTGTAAGATAACTGCCTAAAATTTGTGATAACTAAAATTCTGTAAACACTAATCCTGTATTGAAACTCCATGTTTTGTATATTGCATTTTACGATTAAAACATTAAAACGTATTTCCGATTTTCTTTGTTATCTGAATAAAAATATTTCTTGCAGTTCGGCAACAATATGTCAAAAACACTTTTCAAATATTCCCGCCGTACTTATTGCAGTTTCCGGACTCATGATGACGTCACTCGCTTCGGCAAAGATTCCGTGACTGAAAATCGTTCAAACAATTTCCCAGTCGGGTAGGCTTGGTCATCATCAACAATACACGAAGAAAAACTTCCTATTCTTTCATGTGTCATTGTTCACAACAAAACCGACAATACCATTCTTTTTTGCATGATATATCACATCTTTTACAGCATAAGAATTGTTTAACGACCTTTATTCAACAGTCTGATGGCCGGTTCCACTATTGAAGTTCAGGAGCTGAACCACGTTCAAACTGCAAGATGAACGGAGATCATTCTTAAACCTATTGCGCCAACAACGTTTAATGAGAATCTCGGTTCAAAAGCGTGGTCAAGTTGAACTGTCAAATTCGGCCGTTCAAGGCGCTGAACTCGGTTCAAAAGCGTGGTCAAGTTGAACTGTCAAATTCGGCCGTTCAAGGCGCTGAACTCGGTTCAAAACCGCTGTTCGACGTTCGAGCCATTACTGATATTCGCTTGCGAATTGAGACCAAAGCAAGTTTTCTCTCAACTATCAGAAATAACTTTCAAAAATGACAACTTTACATTTATTTGATTCGTTGGACAGTGACAGTGAAGAGAAATTTCAGTTGTTAACAGAGTTGCATCATTTGTATCCAAAAGGCAGACTATTTCGCGATTAGTATATTAGGGTAATCGTGGAGTTTAGTGTCCCAAATTAAATAACAATAAAAAACCTATAATAGTAAATGACAGTCATAAAATATGAAATTTCACCACACTTGGGTGGGTGGGTGGCCGCACGGATAGTGTCCCACCCCCCATCGACATCGGCCTCCGAAGTTTGCCGCTGTTGGTATAGTCTCTGCCGCCGACGCTAGAGCGCTAGGTCCGGCAGCAGGCCGGCGATAGCGGACTCCAGAACGCGGCGGCACGAAAACAGAGCTTACGATGGCCCGTTGTCGGTCGGGGGTGGGACACTTATAGCCATCCACCCACCCAAACATGGTGAAATTTCACATTTTATGACTGTGTGTCATTACACTGTTGTAGGTTTTTATTGTTATTTAATTTGGGAAGCTAAACTCCACGATTACATATATTAGTAATACCCCGCATCGATTTTTTTTTACATTCTAAAATGTGTTATGTATGATTCAATTATATCAATTAAAAGGATTTTTTTTCGTCTCTGTATGATTAGGGACTCGGCAGAATTCAGTTTTTTAATTCCTGAACTCCATTTTCATAATGAGATTGTTGCTGCAAGGACAACTGTTGAAAAAAAAACAATAGGTTGATTTCCCGCAACGAATGACGAATCTTGTAACCAATCAGGAATCAGCTTTGAACGCAAGACGTACTTCCGCTGCTATGAACCAAGATCACATAACCTCAGTTCAGTTGTGACTGCTTTAGCTTGGTGCAACAAGGCTGAACTTCGATTTGAGGTTCAAGCAGAACTCGGTTCATGGAAACCGTAGTTAAACGCCACTTTGGTGCAACCGGGCATGAATAATATTAGACAACAGATTTAATATTTAACTGTTCCATACCTCCTTCGTAGGTTTTTTCTCCTACCATATGTATTGTGATGAAAGATCTCCAACATCTCTAAACTAAAATGTAATAATAACTTACATTTATTAGGATAAAGCAAATTTTCAGGGGAATATCGTTCCCCCTTCCTCAAGCCTATTTTACAAAGAGTTAGTGAAAATTCTGTTGAACAATTAAATTATTACATGTTGTACATATACATTTTGTTAATAATATTACAACTTTCTATTATTAATTAACAATTTCATAAAAAACTTTCTATTTGTTAGTTATTTGCCAATTCTTCTATTGTAACCTTATTATTGCAATTATCACACAGCTTCTCAATAAAAACTTTTTCTATTCTGACAAAATATTCATTCACTTCAAGTCCATCACTCCTATTGATATTTCGTTCTGTCGTGTTTCGAATGTACATGCTTTCAATCATTTTTCGTGTTTTTGTTTCTTTCTCCACACATAAAATTTTAATTTCACTATTAACGCAGTGCGTTTTTTACTTACAATGTTCAGCGAACTCTGACTTATTTATTAATTGATTTTGTATGTAGGTCCCATGTTCTATCATACGTTCCTTTGCCGTTCTTTTACTTTCTCCAAGATAGAACAATTTACAATTCAAACATTCTAACTTGTACACTATTCCCATCTCGTGTTTTTTATCACTTCGATTTAGTTTACAACATAAAATATTTTTTATTTTATTTCTGTACTCAAAACCAATTCTAAAATTGAATCTTTTACAAATTTCTTTTAGTTGCAAGCTGTTTTTGTTCAAGTAAGGAATAAAAAATCGTTTATCATTATATGTTTCTAATTCTTTTATTTTAAAGGAATGGTATTTTCTTATAACTTTATCAATAAATTTCCCTTTGTACCCATTCTTTTTGAGGATTGTTTTCATTTTGTTAATTTCAGCGACAAAATCTTCTTCCTTACTTGTATTCATATCAATTCTTTGTAAGTAATTTTCAATTATATTCTTTTTTATATTGATGTCATGTCCAGATTCATAGTTCATTATGTGTTCACTTTTATATTCCTTTGTGTAGTGTTTTAAAATTAATTTGTTTTCATTCTTGATCAAACATATGTCTAAAAATTTCAAACTGTTGTCGACTTCCTTTTCCATTTTAAAATGTATATCCTTATTCATTTTATTGATTTCTGCGAAAAATTTGCTAAATTGTCTTTCAGTCCCAAACCAGATTATCAACACATCGTCAGCATATCTGTAATATTCGAATTTGTACCTAGTATCCTGTAATATTTTGCTCTCAAAATGGTTCATAAAAATGTTGCACATTGACCCCGAAAGCGGGGATCCCATTGGAAATCCTTTAACTTGGTGATATATCTTGTTTCCATGCTTAAAATATGTGTTTTTTGTAATGATGTCAATAATTTCTATTAATTCTTCATTATCCATTTTTTGTTTTAATAACCACTCCTTATTTTTAAAAGCTAAGTTTTCCATTATTATCATTGTTTCCTCTACCGGTATGTTGGTGTACATGTTTTCTATGTCCATTGAATACATGTAGAACTTTCTTTTATTATTAAATAAATGTTCTAATTTTTGAATTAAGTCTTTGGAGTTTTTCACTATGATTTCTTCTTTTGGAAGTTGAAAATTTCGCACTATTTTATTAACATATCTGGCTAAATTGTGGACTGGAGAGCCATAAGCATTTATTACGGGTCTTATTGGGTTATTGGGTTTGTGGGTTTTTACCCTCCCTTCCATAGTTGGAGTTTTACAAGCCTCTTTCATAATTTCTTGCCTCTGCTTAAAATTTATAGCTCCACTATCTGCTAGATTTTTTACTACTTTTTTTACTTTAACCAATAGCTGTATTGTGAAACGATTTTAAATTATTGCCTACAAAATTTTCAGACATGATAAATGATTGAGCCTCTACAGTTAATGATCGGTCTTGTTTATAATAGTCATTATCTTGTCTTGTTCTTTATGAATCTTTTTTTTTTACGCCAATTAATTGTTATGTCAACAGTAGTTCGAAAGAACAATTACTGTTGGCGCGATGATATGTTTCGTTAAGTGAAGTTAATAAGAAAAAAGATAGAATTAAAGACAGAAATAGGAATGGTTAATGATTGAAGTGATTGTGTATATATTCATGCTTTATTGTAAATTTATCAGGCTGATGAGAAACCACGTTCAGCGGTTAGAAAATCGGTTCTGTATTAAGTGTTTTAAAGATTTTTAAAAATTTTAGATTGAAAGTTTATAGATTCAAAGAAGTGTGTGTGCTTTTTTTTTACATTTATTTAATAACTGATAATTTGACTCAAGTTAAATATAAGTTCCACAAATGTTCAGAGGTATTCCAAATTTCCCATCGCTTTTTACAAAATAATTAAAATATTTTTCCACTTTTATCTTGACTATGTTGTTGTGGCAACAGGGTTGGTAACAATAAATAATGATAAAAAGTAGAGTATTTTAAAAAGTTTTCAAACGTTATATCAAACAGTTAAACATGGAAAAAATATAATAAAAAACTGAAATGAAGAAATTAAATTTCTGAGTCACCCGACACAGAATTTCAAAGTTCACATTCTCTAAAGTAGATGCTTGTAACTCGATTCCGACAGATCGGCATGTCTTTGAAATGTAACACTTTGTCTCTCCGTCATCACGCTTGAATGTGGGAAGCTGAATGTTCCCATTAGTTTGTAATGCTAATAGTAATTGGGAGGTTTATTATTGAAAGTTCTATTAATTTCAACGTATCTCTAAGAAATCTATTGAGCAAAGGTTTAAACTTCAACATTGGCAGAGAAAAGATCAACATTTACAGTACGGCAACTAGATTTGAGTCGCAAATACGATTCATTGATAATGAAGGTGTCCGAAAAGACTTAAGAAGGAGGGTGGGCGCAGTATTAAACAGAATCAAACGGCAAAAGTTTACTAAATGTGTTTTGAGCCCTATAGAGATAATTGCCCTAGATCATATTGTTAAAGCTACCAAAGAGCATAATATCATGCTGACTACTGCAGATAAAGGGGGTGCAGTAATTGCCTTCAACAAGGATACATATGAAGAGAGTTGCCTACAGTCTTTGAATAATACTAAAGGTTTGATATATAGTAAGAATACTGAGAAACTAACAGTATTTAGGATGAGGAAAATCATCAGGAATTTGAATAAGGATGGTATTATAGATGTATAAGGTTTTGATCGATTGATCGATTGAATAAGGATGGTATTAGACGACATGGAGCACAATAATATTTATAAGACACTACCCAGGTTCAAAAATCTACCAAAAATCTATAAGAGTAAGGATAATGGTTTTTACAAAATCAGACCCATTATTGCTTGTAGAAATACTGCAATAATGGTATTATCTAGAATTATAGTCCAAGGCTTAACTAAATTGGTTTATAAATCCAGATTCTGTATAAGTAATAAATGGGGTTCATAGAAGAGCTGAAAAAAGTGAAATTAAAGATTGATGATTGTATGGTGTCATTTGATGTTACTAGTCTGTATACATCCTTATCTTTAAATCTTATAAAAGATGCCATCAAATTTCTTTATGCATTAGATATTAATAAATGCAAGAAGGATCTAGTACCGTTAAATGTATTAATCAGTATGATAGAAGCATTGATTAATATGCAGTGTTTTATCTTTCATGGAAGGGTCTTCTTACAAAAGCATGGATTATTTATGGGGCTTCCTTCGTCAGCTATAATTGCTGAAATAGTTATGAAGAAATAGTTATACAGAGCAGCAAGTTTGGGGTGTTGACACTGTCACTAATAATGTGTCATTAATGTGCCGATACGTTGATGATACGTTCATTATTATCAATAAACACAACATTAACCAAGTCTAGGATGTTTTTAATAGTATACACTAGGATATACAGTTCACCATAGAATTTGAACATGAAGGAAAGATCCCATTCCTAGACGTCATGGTAATCAGAGATAACATGCAGTTTGATACTACTGTTTACAGAAAAGAGGCAAATGCTAACATTAAATTACATTTTTCTGCAGCTGGACCTATTAAATACAAAGTTAACTCTTTTCGCATAGCTATAAAAAGAGCGGTCAAATTTTGTAGTAAAGAAATACTCTGAATAAATGAATTACAAAATATTAGGAATATTTTCTCAGGTAATGGCTACCCCATGCATTTTTTTAATAAATATATAAATAAGATCTTAAAGGCTGGAAGGAACCAAAGGGTTGAAGGCAATGTTAATACAAGATATGTTTCCATTCCTTTCGAAGAGAATTTAACTATAAAATTGACTCCGTTGTTAAGAAATTTCAATATAAAGTTGGCACACAAAGCTTAAAACACACTTGGCAGCATCTTATGTTCCCATGAAGTAGCTATTAATAATAAAGACAAGATGGCGGCAGTTTATGGAATAGAATGTGAAGGAGGTGCTAAAACATGCAGGTACATAGGAGAGACCAAAAGAAGGGTTAGTCTCCGAATGAATGAACATAGAAGGGCCATCGTTAGTAATAATAAGCAATATCTTACTAATAATCATCAAAAAACAACTGGACACAATATACTAACAGACAACCCAATCGTTTATGCCATTGAGAAGGACGAGTACCTCAGAAAATTTTATGAATCGCTTATTATTAAATCCAAGTCCATTCCTTGTTATAATACTGAGGTTTCTATTCTTAATGCTCTTGACTATGGTATTAAATGAGATGAAATGTTGTCATTATTAGTTATATTTCCTATATTGCTGCTATCGTTGTAATCTATTGGTTTATTAAAGTTGTAACGTTATCATTGTTAAACTTATTTCTTTAAAAAATTTTTATTCAAGTTTAAGTTTTACTCGGGACGTGTAGGTTCCGATTTTGTATTATTTTTCTATTGTAATCTGATGATGGGTGATTGTCCCGAAACATGTTATTTTTAAGCTTTTTTTGTTGGATTCCTTTTGTGTATATGGTCTATTTTTACTATTATTTATGTATCTATTTGTCTACATTACATCTTCCACTATGGCAAGTCATATGTTAACCTTTAATGGAGAAAACTATCTCAGATGGAAGATACCTATTAGAACTACACTTTAAAGAGAAGGACTCCGGCTATTAGCAAATAGCCCAATAGAAGAAGTGAACAATATAGTAGATCCTAATAAAATGAGAAAACGTCTGATGAAAGTGGAAAAAGCCACCGATATAATAACTAGTTCGGTAGATGAACGATACAGAGTGATATTAAAGGAAAGTGTTGATCCGCAAAAACTGTTAGCAGAATTAGAAACTAGATTCAATGTTACAGACCACCTAGAAATCACAGATTTAAAACGTGATTTGTACTGTGCAAGTAAAATGGCTAGTGATGAAGACATTCCTGAAAAACTTATGGAATTAAAGTTATTCATCACTGAGATTGAATAAAGAGGTAGTACTATCTCGGATCAAGAGTTATCCTGGATAATTCTCTACGGCCTACCTAAGGAATATAGAGCGTGCGCACAAAGCCTTGCTGTATTCCAAAAGGATGCCTACTTTAATTGTAACATGATTATAGAAGAGGTTATCCAAGAATATAAAAGAAATAAATGCAGTGAAAGACTGGAAACAGCATTAGCCAATAAGTGTTATGTCACCAAAGGAAATTGTGAAACTCCCGAAGAGCATCCGACAAAGGATAAGCAAATTAAGAAGTGTTACAAATGCGAGAAACCCGATCATTTTGCGAAATTTTGCAGAAGTAAACCCAACACAAGTAAAACTCACAATCGTAACACTCAAAACAAAAAAATCAGATGCAAAGATGTCGTTTTTTGGTATGATGAGCTGTAATAACAATGGGAAGTTTCAGAATAGTCATGAAAACACTTGGTATATTGATAGTGCATGTTCAAATAACATATGTAAGGATCGTGGATTATTTTCACACTACGAAGAGTTTAGTAATCGTACTAAGATTTTCAATTTGTCCAACGAATCAACTGAAGCAATCGGAAAAGGCACAGTAGCTCTAAAAACCTTATTGCCGCAACGGAGATGTTATTACATGGAAATCAAAAATACTTACCACGTACCTAAAATGACAGTTAACTTAATTTCCTATGGGGAAATAGCCAAAGACGGATTCAAACAAGAAATTTTTAAGGACAAATATATAGTTCGGAATCGTAATGATTCAATTTGTATAATTGGTTACGCAAATAATAACCTGTACGAAGTACGTTGCAATGTGGCTTCTATACATCATCAAGTAAACTTCAACGAAGATGTGCATGATCCTGTTAAACTCTGGCACTAGAGACTCGACATATATCCTTAAAAAAATTAAAATCGCTAAAGAAAGTGATTGACTTAGATGTTTGGATAGTTTAACTATTCCTAATGGTTTAAATTGGTTTTGTGATAGCTGCAAAGACGGAAAGCTCACCAACATTCGAAATTCCAAAATCGGAAGCATACAGACCAAACTTTGGAAACAATTTATTCGGATGTGTGGACCTATTTGGATTGATAACCCGGATGGTATACAATACATACTGACTTTTATAGAGGACTACTCACGTAGAAGCTTTGTGCATCTCATTCGCAGTAAAGAAGACGTAGCTGATAGCATAACTGATTTTGTGAGATTCGCGGAAAGATCGACCGGAAATAAAGTAAAATGTATCCTGACTGATCAAGGATCAGAGTATACGAACGGCAAAGTCAAAAACTTTTTAAAGCTGAAAGGGATATGTCATCAACACTCAACAACGTATCAACCACAGCAAAACTGTGTAGCTGAACGTTACAACGGAACACTGAGTGACAACGCAAGAACCCTTCTGCTGGAATCAAGATTACCCGTCAGTTTCTGGCCTTATTCTTTGTTAATGGCAAATTATATCTTAAACCGACGCCACATGAAAGCATCGTTTGATATATCCGTAGCAAAGTGGTTCAACAACAAATATCAGCCCAACGTCAAACATCTTAAGAAATTGGGAAGTGTTGCTTTCTTGAAAATACCCAAACACCAGTTGAAAAATAAATTCAGCAGTCGGACCAGAAAATACATTATAATTGAATATTCGGGCGTTGTTAGAGGATACTATTTTTATGATATCCATCAAACAAAGTCGTAGAAACACGAAATGTAGTCGTAAATGAGAACAAGCGGTGCAGTGACCTACTGAGATCCACCAAGTTGAAGGCTGAAAGTTACAATGACCTTTTCTCCCCACATAGAAAGAAAAAAGATAGATCTGAAAGTTCATCAGATGAAAGCAGAATCAGCGAAGAAAATTACTATGATGAATATTCGGAACCTGAATGCTCTGTCCATGAAGAATCGACCGACCAGAAAAAATCTAATGATAGTGATTCCGAACAAGAAATATATGAATCTAAGCGGATGAAAAGTCATCAAACAAGAGAAAGCGAAAGTTAATGTTAATTCTACTAACTCGCGTTCTAGATTACGTTGTTCCTCTATCCACACAATGGGTATTCAGAAGTAAGAAAGATACGGACGGAAATGAAATCAAATACAAGAGTCGTCTCGTAGTGAATGGTTATCTTCAAAAGCAGGGACTGAACTATGAAAAAACATACGCCCCTACCCCAAGTCTCACAATACTTCGCCTGCTACTTGGATTGGGGCTAAAGAACAGACTCCCAATCCACCATTTCGACGTAAGTAGTGTCTATTTGAACGGGGAAATTGACAATGACATTTATTTAGAGATTTCTAAGGGAGTCCAATTAAAAGACCCCCAAAACAACGGAGTTGAACTATTAATGTCACTATATGGCCTAAAACACGCAGGACGTAATTGGTATATTACTTTCAAGAATAAATTAAATGAAAAAGGGTATTATACATTGAAAACCAAACCATGTATTTTCTGCAAAAGATTGAAGGAAAGTTATATATCTTATTAGTTTATATTGATGATATACTGATCTTTGGCAAAACCAGAGCAGTTTCTAGGTGTTCTGCCACCCTAGGCGAGAACTGAAAAATTCAGCCCCCTCCCTTTCAAATGCCGCCCCCACGAAAAAAGAACAAACGACAATCCTATTTTAACAACCATAAGAAAAAAACGACTATCCTATTTTAACAATGAAAAAAAAAACCAATCCGTCCTTCGGCCGCCCTAAAATCTTGCCGCTCTAGGCGGCCGCCTAGTCTTGCCTAATGTTAGAAACGGCTCTGGGCAAGAGTGAATCTGACATTAAAAGCATCAAACAAGATTTAAACCAGCTGTTTGGAATTTAAGATTTAGGCCAAATTAATGATTACCTTGGAATGAAGATTAATTATGATGCTGAAAACCAATATTTAATTATTTGTCTCAAGAGCTTTATTCAGGAGCTGTTGACCAAGTTCCAAATGGATCAAAGCAAACCTGTTTTGACACCTTATCTCGAAGGAAAGGAAATGGAGTCCGAAGATACATCAGAAAATAATCTATTTAATGCACAAGAACATTTGAAATACAGAAGTATTTTAGGGAGCTTGAATTATTTAAGCAATTGTTCAAGACCCTTCATTTGTAACGCTGTCAATAGATGTGCAGAAAGAAACAATAAACCTAACAATATGGATATGGTAAAAGTTAAAAGAATATTACGCTATCAGAAAGCCACAAAAGATTTCAAATTGAAATTTAAAGCTAATGATGATAATGTGGTCGCGTACTCCGATGCCCAGATAGTAAATTTTCCTGGGTAGTTGTGCCATTGCTTGGTTGAGTAAGAAGCAATCCCTCGTTACTCAATCGACACAAGAGGCCGAGCTCGTGGCAGTATGCGAATGTAGTCGGACCATTATGAGCTACAAAAATGTATTGATAAACCGCTATTATATACTGTGACAATCAATCAACCATTCGATTAATCGAGGATACTTACAATCAATCGCAGCAGACATATAAAGCTAAAATATCATATTATTAAAGAGCAAGTCATGAATAAAGACATCAGTGTCACGTACGTAGAAACACAAAACAACAAAGTGGACGTATTCACCAAAGGTCTCAGTTGTATCAAGCATCGTGAAATGATGCGGCATCTCAATTTACATTAGTAAATCTAGAAAGGAAAAAAAAGCAGGCTCATATTGGGGGGGGGGGCATTGTAATGCTAATAGTAATTGTGAAATAACAATATTGAACTTACTTATTTTTATTATTGTTATTAAGAAATACGAGGAAATGAGGAAAGCGTATGTTCATTGTTCGTCATGAGTCAGAATGAACTTTATTATTGCCTATACAAACGTTGAGCAACAATACAAAAACATTATGTGCGTATCTTATGTTAGCGAAAGTGTTTGTTGCCAGTTCTTCGTTTTTTCGTTAGACATGTTGATTGCTTGGATACAAAGCTATCT
Organism: Thereuonema tuberculata; assembly: GCA_023159025.1. Lineage (NCBI taxonomy): Eukaryota > Metazoa > Arthropoda > Chilopoda > Scutigeromorpha > Scutigeridae > Thereuonema > Thereuonema tuberculata. The sequence continues at coordinate 216,959 of JAFIDM010120491.1, read as the reverse complement.
AATGAAAACTGGTGCTGTGAACTATTCATTTTCGATTTAGTTTAACCTTATATTCAGTAATAGTGCAAACTCGTTGGCGACATACATGTCTTGGTTTTAAATATAGAAATAATCATGGAATCATATTCAAATGGCCAATAACCAATTCTGTTCCAAACATCGTACGCCAGGTTGGAAATACTGGAAAGGATACGCAGAGAAGCTACTGAAGGATCACCCGTTATAGGAAAGCCTTAAATATCTTCATATAGTTGATAAGAAGAGAAGAAGTAAGTTATTTTTGTTTACCTAATACAAAACTACATTCGACACGAAGATCACAAGGCGATATGCAAACAGCTTACACACCTGTGAATAAACTCTAAAGTGAGGTTCTTTCCAAGCAAGAGAAATTTATTAGTTAGAAATAACTAACTTACA
>JAFIDM010120491.1:186052-205742 GCA_023159025.1 Thereuonema tuberculata | reverse complement strand
TTTAAATTAATAACAGCTCCATTAGGAAGCATTAAGTAATCGCTTCTTCAAAACTGAAGCAGATCATCTAATGACATTCATATCAATTTTGTTGATATTGAGGCTAGTAGCTTTCTGTTTAAATTACTATGAATAACGTAGGCCTCCTTTAATTACTTTGCTATAAAATTATTTCGTTATTTGTGTACAATTTATATGCTAATATATATGTTAACATTAATGTTAATGTGTTAATATACGTTATTATGTAGAATATAGTAAGGACATAAGAGTATATTTTAAGACAAAGGAAAAAATCATATCAATAGAGTAGCCTTTAATCAAATAAATGTAACTTACATTTCTATGATTGTGATAGTTAATCAGATTACCATCAAGTCCTTCTTTAATTGTCATTTAAATCAACGCTATAAAACATAATGCAAAAATTACAGATGTAAGAAATAAATGTGAAACAAATTTATTTAAATATCATTGGCTATTCATATCATCTCAGAAGGCTGTTCTACAAAATCTGACAGAAGAAACGTTTGTAAATCCAAGAAGTAGAGAACATAAATAATAATAAATTATTTTTCTTTATTTTTCACAGGTTATTTTACATGCTGGAGAAAAACCGTCGCAATTGTATGCATTTCATCATCGAAGAGAATTGGAACCAAATTGGACCCATATTGTTTTGCTTAAAAGTAAAAAGGTGATGTTTTTACAAAATATAATTACCAAAAATATAATAACAATTACAATAAAAAATATACAGAAAATTTTCATAAATGTTTTAGTTCATTGAAGAAATATCTATTTTTAAAATAATGTAAATTAAAACTATTAATTTGAGATGGAGTTCATCTAAAATTTTACTTCACATAGACTTTATTCTAGGGTGTATTGTTGTTTTTTTTTTCGCTCCACATTCCCTCCGAGTAGTTTGAGGATAGGAAAAATGAAAATAAAGGATGTAGATGAAGATATTTAATAGAAAAATAAATTACTATATATTTCAAAACTGTAATTTTAAATCCTCTTTAATAAAGTTAAAATATTTATAAATTCAATAATATTGTGTATATTAACAAATCAGTCGCATTATTTTAGTGTGGAGAAGTAATTTTGTTATACCTTTGATCCAAACCTTAATAAAATTAAATTCGGAATCAAAATGAAAGGTATTCATAAATTGAAATCAATCCTAATATCTACTTTTTTTGAGGATTACATTGAAGCTTAATTCTAAGTAGCTGAAGAATCATTATTTATTTTTAAGTAATGTGGTTTCGTTTTTTGTTTCTTTTTCAATTAGATCAGGCGTAATTCAATTTAACAATAACATCAGTAAAATTTTCCTTTAAAATTTTGTTTCCATCTATAATACTCTGGAGACAGTAGTGGAGCTTTTTTAATTATTGTAATCTGAAATAAATGTGATCTGAACAATGGATCGCTCCACTAATTACTTCGTTTACATATGATATATAGTTTTGATGTATACAAATTAAACTTGCAATATTGTTGAAGATATTTTTTTCTTTTATTTGTTATCTTGTATTTATCTATAATTGATAAATGGCCATTATATTAAGTTATTGTATCTTGGACCGTTTGACATTTATTTTTTTACGTGGTTGTAATCACTAAAGAAAATGATAAAGCTAAAGATAAATCACTAAAGAAAAAGATAAAAGTTCCATGAAAACTTGTTATTTTATACACAACATATATTATTATTTGGAGTTTATATCTATTCTTTCTGTGATAAATTTTTAAGTCACGGAATTATTTTTTTTATTTTAATTTAAATTTTTTATTTTTTACATTAATTATCATCTGTGTTGTCCCTCAGTCCGACGTATGTTACACCTTGGACCACGTTTTGGGTTTTGAAGCAAAACTCAAATTAAAAAGAAATTAACGTCTATTCAGTACAATATTTGGTAAACCATAGTAAATAGACAAAACCGTATCGTTAAAGATAAAGATTTTCTATCATCTCGAAAAAGTCAAGGCAAATTTAATAAATCTGTTCATTCAGTTAAATTGGAAGAGGTTGTAAAACGAATCTGTTAAAGTTAAAAAAGTATCCCACTTACAGGCCTGCAAAGACCTATGGGGTGGCTGGAGGGTAGGCTCCAGCATTCACGACAATAACGGGACGAATTGAGGTCGGAGGGGTCAGCCCGACGCCCGTCCGCCTTTAACTCCCGGGAAAGAAACCCGGTACCCATTCTAGAGAGGGCTGGGTAGACCCTAGGACCCGCTTGGAGGAGAAACGAGCGTGGAACAATTCCGGTACTCCACCGAGGCCGGGAACCGAACCCGCCACCTCCAACCCGCAGCCAAGCGCCCTAACCACTCGGCTACCGGGCCCACAACGAATCTGTACGATTCATTTCTAGTACACTGCTGTTTCCTGTGTTGAATCCTGTTTATTTATCTGTGATTTCCTTATTAGTTATGATTAAGTTCATTACTACCGTTTACTGTTATTATATAATATATATATAATATTTATTATACTTGATTTGGGTGTTAACAAGTGAGAGTGAGAATCTTCCACCTTTTTTCTTTCACAATATTAGTAATACAATTTTTGTTTTTATTTATAACTACAAATAAGATTAATATTAATAATTAATAATAATAATAATAATATTAACAAGAATTAATATTGTTTGGTCCTTTATATTAATATTTACACACACAAAACGGATAATATCTACAAATAAGATTTTTAGGAAAAATAATATTTTTATAATATAATAATAACAACAATATAAGTAACTGTATTACCATATAAATTTAGTTACCCCTCTTATTTATTCTTTATTTTCTAATTTCTCTAAAAATCCTTTAACATATTTACATAATTCCTTATTAATTCTGTTTTGATTCAGTTATGTAATCCACCATCCACCCCGATTGGAGATTTTTTCAGTTTCTAACACCTTTCTTTCTTCTTTCATTTTTTCACATTCAAAAATTATATGGGTCCAATCCTCTGGTCTATTGCATCCTAATCTACAATTTCTTTCATCTTTGTTTAACCAGTATTTCCCCGACTTCCAAATACTACATCTAATTTTAATATATATTTCTCTCCAATTGGAATGGATCATGTTTTTACATAAATAACTGGCCTCTTCAATTTGAACCTCTACTTTACAATAGTAATTGTTAAATTTCGATTTTTGTATTTTATTATAATTACACTGCATATTTATTTCTAATAATTTTTAATAATTATTGGTTTACATTCCATCCAATATTTATCCACCATTATCTTTTCCAATTCTAACCCTAATCCTACTTCATTAAATATTTTTTCAATCTCTTTTATATAATTACACTTATTTCCCTTCTGTGCATTTTCTACCATGTTCTCTAAAATTATCTTTGGTAATCTATTTTTCTTAAGTTTCACAATTTTGGTTACATAGTCTATACTCCTTTTAATACAATCTATTCTTAATGGATATAATCCTCATTCATTTTCCACAATATAATTTGCCGTATCTTTTTCCATATTAAAATATAACTTAATAAAAAAGTATTGTATGTTTTCTAATTCCTTTTTAATTTTCCATCCATCTATTTCCATACCATAACAAATGACACTTCTAACCATACTGTTAAACATGTATTTTATTTTTTTTCCAATCATTTATTTTCGCTCTTTTGATTAATTTTCTTAATTCCCAAGTTGCTGCTATTCCTTTTTCTTTTCTATATTTTATATTTACATTATTACTATTTTGTGAGGTGAACCATTTTCCTAAGTATTGATATTTATTTGTTACTTCGATCTCTTCATTTTTCCACATTCATTTTTCTAGTTTTGCTTTCTTTTCCCCATTTCAAAAAATATTAATTTTCGTTTTCTCTAGATTAATGTTTACACAGTATTCCTTTACAAATTCTTGTAAGACTTTAATGATTCGATTAAGTTCTATTTGAGTTTCTGCCAATATTACCAAATCATCTGCATACATAAGATTAAATATCCGCTCATTTTTAATTTTGATACCTCCCCATCCTTCTTCTCTTAACTTTATTTCTAAATTATTTATCAGCACTGAAAATAGAATGGGACTCATACTGCACCCTTGTCTTACCCCTTTTGTAATAAATATTTCCCTCCCTCCTTTATCATTTCCAACATTTATTCTAGAATCCTCATATATATTTTTTATCATTCTTAACATTTTTCCTTTTATCCCTACTATGACTAATACTTTCATTAATATATTCCTATCTACACTGCCGAAGGCAGTTTTAAAGTCAATAAACATTGCAAAAAGTTTTTTCCTTTTAATCATTAATTTTAAGTTTATAAGAGCATTTAAAATAAATATGTTATCTTGAGTTGAGTAATTTTTTCTAAAACCTGTCTGATTTTCTACGATTATGTTATTAAATTCAAACCACTTCTCTAATCTATTTTTTAAAATTTCTGTGAAAATTTTCATGGATGTGTTTAGAAGCGTTATGTCTCTATAGTTTTTTGGTTCACTTTTAATTCTTTTTTTATACAAAGGTATTATTTTTCCATTTCTCCAGCTCTCCGGGATTTTTTCTATTTTCCATATCCTTTGGTACCAACTTAACATCCATTCTATTAAGTCATTAGGTGCATTGTTTATCCATTCATTTCTAATTCCATCTGGGCCTGGTGATTTGTCTTTTTTTAATTTTTTTACTACTAAATTTAATTCAATTTTCTCTATTTGATCATCAAGGGAATTAATCTCTATTTTTCTGCTAATCGTTTCTACCCTATATATTTCTTCCTCTTCTACTACCCACTTTATTATTATTTTTGTCCAGGAACCCTCTAGTAATTTAAGAAAATGTTCTTCCATTTCCTCTTTTTCCATATATCTTTTACATCTTCATTTTGTCCTAAACTTTCCATATAATTCATTATTACAGATTTGTATACCTCCCCATTTTCTTTATTAAAATATATATCTAACTTATTTATTTTATTAATTTCTTTTCTTTTTTCAGTTTGTGATTTTGTATTTTTTATTATTATCGGCATATGGTCTGAAATTTCTGTCTCTAATATTTCAAAAATAAAATAATTTTCTAACATTTTTTCATTAACAAATATTAGATCTATTACTGAACACCCTTGTCCACCTATAAATGTCCAATTTCCCTCTACATCATTTTCCTTATTTCCATTTAAAATTTCTAAATTATATTCTCTAGCCCAATTTATCAATATTTCTCCATTCTTGTTCACAATCTTATCTTTTGAGTTTCTTTCGTACATTTCTGTTTCATTACAGTTATTACATACACTATTTAGTTTCCCTATTCTACTATTGAAATCTCCAATTAAAATAGCATTATCATTATTTATCTGTGATTGGAAAATATTATTTTCTATTCTGCTTAATAGCCTTTCTATATTTTTGTTATATATTGCCACTATTTGATACTTTTGTTTCTTATGTCTTAAACCCATTATAATTCCATCCTCTATACTGGTAAAATATATATCCTCTATTTCCTTTTTCTTTTTCCAAACAATACTTATACCTCCTATTGGTCTTCCTTTTTTTTTTCTTTCACTGCGAACTTATGATACCAATTATAACTATCTTTCTTATTTAATTTGTGCACAAATTTATCATTAATACATCACGTTTCTACAAAAATAATAACTTCATATTCTTTTATTATTTCCCAAATTTCTATATTTTTACTATCATTTATCCCATTTACATTCCATGCTATTATTTCTAATATATTATTGTTTTTATTTTTTCCTATGTTACTTCCTATTTCTTCTTTTTTCTTTTCTTTGCTTTGATTAATTACATTTACTATTTCTACTCCTTTTTTTACAAATTCTATTTGGCTCTTTTTCTTTATTTTATTTGAAACTGAATTTTGCATTCTTTCCCTCGTGGCTATCAATGTCATTTCTGCCTTCACTTGATTATTATACTTCCCTTTTTCATCATTTAGTTTTTTTGGTACTCTACATATTGATTATTTTTTACAGCATTTAAGTCTTCTCCTGCATTAAGTCTTGGAATTTTCCTTATCTCTTCCTGTTTTAACTTATATATTTCACACCAATTTATCTTATCTTTTGTTTCCACATATTTTCCATTTACAATCAGATTATTATATTTCACTACTGCTAGATTTCCCTTTTTTCTTTCTTCGAATGCCATATCATTTAGCTTTTTTCTTATTTCTCTTATTCCTTCTGAAAAGTCTTCTTTAATCTTGTATGCTGTTCCTTTTAAGTCTTTCTTGTTTCTCATTATTTCTTCCTTTTGTTTTTCTGACTCACATTTTACTACTATTCTTCTATTGTATGCTTTGTTTTTTTTGCCTATGCGGTGAGCTCTAGTAATTTTTAAGTCTATCTTTAATTTCTTACTTATGAACTCTTTTATCATTTCTTCTGTTCTATTCCAATTCTCTCCCGCTTCTTCTGCCAACCCCTCCAAAATGAAATTGCCTCTTCTATTTCTATCTTCTTACTTTCTTAATTTCTCTTTCAGTTCCATAATTTGTTTCTCTTGATTTATTTTTATTTCATTCTATTCTTTCTGATGCGATTTTTGCACAGAACGCATACTTGGGGAGCAAAGCGTACCAAAATAGCGACACAAGGGTTATAAAAATTTTAAAAATATTTATTACAAGAAACATAAGTTAACTTGGTTTGATTATTTACAAGAGAGTCTATGGTTAACCTATATATAAACAGATCTATATGCTATACACTTGATAGTATATACTTAAGGTTACTATGCCTAACCTGAAAAATAACTTATCGCCTAATCAAATCTACTCAGCGATAATCTTAGATAAACTAAATTACTTCACTGTAACATAACAATATAACAATTCTTATCATTTACTTATTTCATTTAATTACTGAGCCCTCAATATTTATTTTACTGTATAATAATTAGTATTAATAATGGCTTCTCAACTATGTGGTAATACACTATTTAATTTTCTCTCGTACATTCGATAAGCCCTATTACACTTGTATGACATAGAGAGTTAATATTGATTAATGCCTATTTCACTTGTATACAAATTATAATCATAACCTTTAGTGTACTCTATCACTAAACTCAATAGTAATTAACAATTTATGACTTCACCCATGTGTGAACTGGATCAATAGTATGTAAGTGAATTCCTAATCAATTAGCTAATACTTTAATTGTGTTCTCATTACTTTGGCTTCTTAGATTCTTGTATCCCTCCAAAAATTAATAAAGGTAATGTACTTACAGAGTGATGACTTCATATGCCGTTACACATCCGGAATACATTTCAGGAACCTTTGATAGCACTTATCACTTTTGATTTCTAACACTTGAAGAAATCACTAATTTAACACTTTTAATCACATGTGGGTAATGCGCTGACTTATTACACATACACACTAGCACTTTCCGTTATGGATAACTTATCCGTTTAAATAGCTTGTATCACTTCTTGATGACGATATCTTCTCAACCGGAAAACACTGATGTCATCCTTCTTTTCTTCGTTAATAATAATCCTAGAGGGTTGGGTAATCTCCTCTACTATATAATTTCCATCTTGAATATATTATATCTTCATTTGTTTAAGTTTAATGTTCGTACCAAATCCAGATCTCTTATTAACTTTAAATTACTTTTCACTTTGACTTTCGGATACTAAATTCAATAGCTATCCTATTACTTTCTTGTTCTGAATAGTTCGTATCACCAAATAACGCTCCCGTACGAAAAAGAATTCAACTCTTCTCCCCTTGGTATCTTGATTATCTTGGACTGTTCCAAACTTCACGGAGTTCAGTAGGCTTCTTTCACCTTTTAATTAAATCAAAATTAAAGTTCTGTTCGATAGCTTTCAGCAATTATAACTTCTTACTTCTAACTAACAAATAGTTTCTTCGCACAGTTTCTTTACTGGGAATACTCATAACTTGAATTGCACTTATCCTTATTTGCGGTCTTCTTTCCGCTAACACCTACTCTGGTAATGGAATCTTCTTACTAACACGGGTTAACTTATTAAACCTGTCACTTCAATAGTTTCTTCGAAATCCTTTCGAATAAATTAAAGTTATTTTCTATTCCTTACTTTCGTGTTATGGAAACAGCTACTTTAAATATTCAGAGTTATTCCTTTACTCTGTTACTCGATGACTGCCATAGGGGTGTCCATTCCGATATTGGAATTTTCTAGCCACATTGCCAATTGTCTCTCCCTAATATTTCGAGTCAGTTAATTGAATTTGACTGTCGCACCTTACTGTCCATAGTCGACTGCATCATTTCAATTTCATCACCTTAATTTTTGCGTCAACTGCATTCAGTCAAAGTTACATCCTTACTGTCTGAGACGAACCTATCGAATCGACACTTTCTTTCCGACTCAACACAATCATGACATGATTTCTCATTTACACGTCATGACTCTCATTTAAATATTTAAATTTCGTCGATGAAATATATTTTCATTTGAAAAAAAAATTAAATTAAATTTTCTTTTCAAGCTATTATTTATTTCTTTTATAATTAATATAACTTCAACTAATTAAATTTCACTATGGAAGGTAGTAAATATAATTTATGCAACACTTTCTTTATTATCTCTTTCTCTTCTTCACTTCTATCTAATTTCTTTATCATTTCCTCTATTTGTGTCTTAAACATTTTATTTTCTTCTTTGAAGCTTTTTATGTCCCTTTCAATTCCATTCACTTTTGTTAGTATCTCTTTCATTATTGATTCTATTTTGTCTTCCCTAACTAAATTTTGCTTTTCTTTTTCTGTTATTTTATCCTGTAAATCCTCTTTATTTCTTTTGGGTTGGGGTGATCTTCCTACAGCCCCTCCTCTTTTAAATGGATCTTCCCTTTGTAATTCGGGCTTGTCCACTTCCGCATCCTCCCTTTCTTTTTGCGTTTCCCATTCTTCTAGAGAACCCATTCTTATTCGTCTGCATATAATAAATTCATTCATCTTTTCTTTGCTTTCTGTTAATTATAACTTTTATATCCATCGCTGTTCCGTTCCAATAATACCTTCAGTTTTTCGCGAATTTTTCTCTTACCCCTAATTTTTCTCTTACCCCTCGTGTCTCCGCACTCTGGGATAAGATAATCACCTTTTAATTTCTTACAGTTCTTTGTTCTGTTCTATTAAATTGTTCACCTCTTTGCTAATATCTTAAGTCTCTTTCTTTTGTTGAAATTCACTTATTTATTAAATGGTCACAACTTACTTGGGTTGACTCCCGGAGCCCGATTTCAACACGCCTGTCTCTGTTAGCGACGGTGGCGCCCTCGCTAAAATTAAAATTTAAAATACTACCGTTTACTGTTATTAGTTTACTGTCATTAGTGTTTACTGGTTATTGTTTGATGTTAAAGGCAACTCTATCAACTTAGTGTTTAGATTTCTTACTGTGTTGTTACATGCGATGAGTATTGATATTACATGTGTAAAGAAAACCAATATAAGCAATGAGTTCTAGTAATTAGAGAATACTTGAATAGGGGAGACTGGGGTTAATTGTGACATTTTTCACTAATATTTTTTTTCAAAAAAATAATCGGACATAAACAGAAATGAAAATTATGTAAGGTTTCTTCAACATTAGGTGCATTTACACAAAAATTGACAACTAGTAAAACCGATATAAAAGTGACAAAAAATATGTTTATATGAATACATTACAAGTGTTACAATTGAACCCAAATCGGGAGCAATTGTAATTAGATAGCAGGAGGAAATGCATTTGAGATAATACAGTACACCAAGGTTACTTTTTGTTTACAATGTTCTGTATTTCAATCATCATCATCAGAATCATAATTTTGGCAATAATATAATGCTTCACCAGGAGTGCAATCTTCATGTGCCCATTCGGAGCAAGACAGGCAATGAACCCATTTCTTATTGGGTTTGCTGTTTCTGTAATCTTCACAGCACACTAAGCAAAATGTTTCTTCCTCTTCTTCATCTGAGGAATCTATTGCAGCCTGATTACTAGTCTTAATCGTCTTGCAGAGCTGTTGATGAGTCTTTTTTTCTTTGGCCGTTCCTTTGGCTTTCCGTTTTGGCATGTTGATATCCCTACTTGCAGTGCTCTTGATATTGTTGCTTTTGTTTTTGTATATTATAATTATATAATTATATTTACTTCAATAGGGTTTTAAATAAATCTGAGTTGGGCTCATGGAAATAAAATGAGTAGTATAATATTTAATATTTTTTAATTAATCATGTATTTTTATCTTTATTTATTCATCAGGCTTAATAACCATTAATAACATAAGGCACGGTTTTTTTTTTGTTTTTTTGTTGTTGCTGTGAGTTTTACTAAAACAAACATTCTAACTTTAATTTTTTCATATCTGCATTGTCTTGTTCATCAAAATCCTATTCTTACATATCAGATTCTTCAGATACCTTGATTTCATCTACACCTACTTTTGCTTCAGATTCCGAACTATAAATCAATTTCTTTTTTACAACTTTGAGATTTGTCTTTCTGCTGGGTTGTATTATTTTTTCAATTGTTTTGCTGCTTTTTCTTCTTCAATTTGAAGTTGACCGGAGTGTCTTTCAAAATACACGATTTTTCCATACGTCTACCCTTTGTGTATTTTTACGTGGCTTTGCTTCACGATAAGGCCTTATTACTTCAGGCGAGATTATGTTTGTTAATGACTGCTTAGCAAAAGTCGAGGACCTAACCCTGGTCCAGGCCTGTGATAATAACTTAGGCCTCTATTTTCTTAATTTAATTCACTAGTGTGATCATCCTGAGGTTGGTTTTCTATTATCAGTGTCTTTGGCCGATCTGTTAACTGCAGGGTGGGCGGAAAGTAACTAGGTATCGAAATGATCTTATATCTTTTATGTTTATAGAGTTATTTACTTGAAATTTATACAGCATGTACACAGATATATGGGAATGTGATTCCCTACCTTAAAATTCGATGTAGGCACCTATTCTGTTGACCAATGACCTCAAACGACCTGGAATAGAATCCATAGATTTCTGGAGGAAGTTGTGTGGGATGTTGGTAAGAACTTCCCGAATCCGTGCTTCCAATTCGTCCAATGTGCGAGGTTTCGTCCGGTACACCTCGTCCTTTGCCCAGCCCCATAAAAAAAGTCACAGGGTGTCAGGTCTGGACTTTTTGCAGGCCATTCATGAGGTCCCCTTCTCCCCAACCAACGTCCCGGAAACTTCTCATCCAACCAGTTACCGACGACATTCGCAAAGTGAGGTGGTGCACCGTCTTGCATGAAGATAATGTCGGCGATATTATCCCATTCAGATACCGTGGACCAAACGTAATCCTGAAGTATTTCAAGGTATCGTTCCGCGTTCATTGTGTCACGCAGGAGATATGGACCGACCACATTTATAGCCGTTATTCCACACCACACGGTCACTTTCGGTCGAGACTGCATCTTCTCCACCGTAACTCCAGGATCCTGTGCCGCCCAGTAATGACAATTGTGCCGATTGCCGAAACTTCCCACATGGAAAACGGCCTTGTCACTCCAGAGGATTTTGTCGAACAATTGAGGCCAATCTTCATGCCAACCCAACATCAGCTTCCCGTACTCCAGGGATGCTCAAACAGTCGATCGCGAGAGCTTTTGGAGTCGATCGCGGCAACGGCAACAGGAGATTCCGTTTTTTTTGGGGGGTTGCTGAATTGGAGATGACCTTTTTTTTTTTGGTTGTTGAATTGGATATGACGTTTTTTTTTTTTTTTGGTTGTTGAATTGGAGATGATGTACGTTTTTTCTTTAGTAGCTAGTCCTAATAGTCGGCCGTCGATCACTTGTCGCCGAAATATTTTATGGTCGATCGCAGACACTACAAGTCTGAGCACCCCTGCCGTACTCAATTCTGCGATCGCAGTCTTCTGGTGTCAGTTGCTGCACGTAATGGGGTTTCGATGCTCGAAAGTTTAATTCTTTATGCAATATTTGTCGCACAGCGTACCTTGTGAGCCCGCTCTCGCGAGCTGTCTGGCATGTACATTTAGCCGGACTGCGATTGAACATGTTCCGCACAACCTCCACATTCTCAGCAGACCGAGACGTGGATGGACGACCTGTTTTTTGCTGCATCCTTTACTGAACCTGTGGTCATTAGCTTCGTGTGACAATTCTTTATTGTCTCCGGACGAATTGTGGCATTCCTGCCCTTCACCGTACGCCACCATCTCTGCACAAGAACGATTGAATTCACCTCATAGCGTGAAGCAATCTGCGCTCGTTCTCTCACTTTAAGGCGATCGGCCATCTTTTTTATTGTTGCGTGTATGCCCTCTCGCGGCCGCCGTCTGCAATAAGCGGCATGAAAAATCGATATCCTATTTAATGTTCTACATGTACATGCTGAATTCAGTATTATTCAGCCAATTAATAATACCTAGTTACATTCCGCCCACCCTGTACAGGTAGATTGAAGCATATTTATATTTAACGGCCCGAGTCCGCTAACTTTTAAGCCATGTGTAATGTTTACAGACGTAAAAAGTAATGAGAAAGCTTATCCACTAGTTCAACAATTCCACTAGAATAGATTGTTAATGGTTTCCCGATGTTGCCAGGCCTCATCATCCACTCATTCATTGCAGTATTGTAACAATATTTAGAGGGTGTAGAGACCTTCTATCCAGTAGCTGCTTTGTGATTTGTGTATCGAACAAATGTTACTAGTTCACTCCATTATCTTTTGCCCAATTGGATCCTAAGAATAGATATGTGGCTTTCATGGTTCTCAAGCAGTAGAATGCCTGGTTTTTCCTTGCTGTTCGCCTATCCTTCAGAGAACTTGATTTATAAGCTAAATTTTTAATAAATTAATTCGTATTAAGCTAAGCGGAATGCTAGTCTGAATTGGTTGTTCATCTTTTTATTCTTAATTTGCTTTAATTTTTTTTTTAATTGAAAGGTCATTGTCTTGTTTGTTTGAAAGTTTTGTTCATTGTTCGTTTTCTCTGAACTGGATATATCTGGCCGGTCGGACTGATGATTGTTATTTTATGATTCTAATATAAATTTTTTGATTCTATTTTTTCTCGTTTTTGGATCTTTTAATGAGTTAAAAAAATCTCATTATTTAATTTAAAAGTTGATTATTATATGATGATGACAAATGACTTAAATATCTTTCAATTCATTTCCTCTTGAAGTTTTGTGTCGTTAAACAATGCATAATGATTATAATCAAAGGCGTGGGATGATACATTAGTGTTGAAGCTCTCCCAAGCATAGTTATCTAAAAAAGAGATACCTTTAGTTTTAAAAATAAATATTTATTGAATTATTTGAACGGTTATACATTTGTACTATTTATGGCAATTGTTTTGTACTTTGAAGAGGCCCGAATACAACACTTTCACTAGGTTCAAGGGTCAACATGTTTCAAACAATCATGTTTCAAACAATGGCTGAAAACCATTTGGAGTTTAACCTAAGCGATATTTCATATAAATGTTTCTGTAGCTATAAGAAGCTTTAGAAGTCTTGCCTACCATTTTCACAGCAATAATTATGCAACTGTATTAACTGAACAATATTTACTTTCAATAAGAAATTTAAAGTATCTAAATAATTATACAAATGATAACCAAGAAAGGCACAAGGATAAGTAAAAGGATTTCGCACCCCGAGCTGTAACCAGTGTTATCATTTGTTGAATTATTATTTACATACGTTTAGATAAGGCATAATTTTAATGCCTTCTTTTATGTTTTTAATAAAATTTCTTTTTAGCCTAGCGGATCATAAGACTAGGAGTCGACATTTTTTTTTATTGTTAATTTTTTATTGGGTTTCTTGTAAGGGAGGTCCCGCTTTCGGCAACGAGACTCGGGATCCTTAACCTTTCGAACCTTCAATCGGTGGAGTTTGGTTGGCTGACGAGTCCTACACAGGACGAAAAAGTCGTCGAAGTCTCTCCCGTGACAGTTGGGATTAGAAATCCTTTTACTTAGCCTTGTGCCTTCCTTGGCTCTCATTATTTGTTGAATACTTAAATAGGTGAAAAGTGACTTAATTTTTTGCTAGCACCACCCTCATCAAGGAGATCATTGGATCCCTCATCAACGACAACAACTTACCACAGGAAAATTCATGAACCACTGGTATTAGATTTTATTCAACCCTGTTTTTACAGTGATTATCGAAACTACGAACTTTGACTTATTGCAAATTTTAAGAAGTGAGTACAGAATCACAGACAGAATTTTTGGACCAGATATACTTTTCATGGAAGATAATACATATCCTGAAGGCTTAGAGTTCTGGTTTGACGTTCTTTTGAGTTGCGTTGATCTTTTTAACAATACGTATTAACATCGAAAAGAAATACAAACATCTAAGCTATGCAATTAGTATGCTTAGAGTTCATATCATTACAATATCCATACCTTGTTTTATTTTACAAAATTTGTCAAAGTTTACCTCAAATTATCAATATATACAAAGTTTTATTAGATTATGTATCATTTCATTGAAATATTTGCATTCTTTCTTAATTTACAACACAAAGTACTTATAACCAGCTGCTTAGTATTTTTTTTTAACCCAGACATCTGGAAAATAGGTACTGGGTTTGATTCCCGAAGATTAAAAATGGGTATACAGCTGACCTCAAAGCCTCACCCTTAAATCCGACGATCCCAATGGTCATTTAAGCCTTTAGTGGGATGCGTTAAGTTTTAACTTTTTAAAGAAGTATTAGTAACGAAAATTTAATTAATGCCATTTGTTTTCTTAGTTTCAGAGAATGAACCGATGGAATTCCCCATGCAAAAATTCAGAAGAATATGCAGACTGTGTTGATGAATGCGCTTTTGAAAGAATGGAAAAAACATGTAGGTAAGTAGAGTTTGATTTATTTCCGCATAAAACTTTAAAAAACTTTATTTGAGAAATACTAAGGAAATGATTGTCATAATTGTTTTTCAATTATTGTGATTTTAATTTTTAAGAATTTGGAGGAAGATGTTTTTTATAGAACTAACAAAAATGGGGTTGACTAAATACTAGAGTTATATTAAAATTTCATTATGAAATTATTTATTGAGTACAGGTAGCACTTAAAAACGATTTCCGTTCCGAAAGCTTTGACTGTAAGTCCAAAATCAGCTAAAAAAAGAAAATAATGTATGTTATACCGATAATAATGTATGTTATATCTGGGTTTATCATCAGGGAAAGTGAATCGGTCTGATAAGTCCCAATAAGGACGAAATGGCCGTCCCGATTCCCTCTCATGATAAACTCGAAAAGACTTTTTATTTATTCATGTCCATCCTTGGTTTTAATTTTATTAATTAATTTCTACACGTTAAATTTATTTATTTAGGCTATTATATCTTTTCAGTTGTTGGTTTCTTTATAATTTAATACCTTTAAATTTATTTATTTTGAATATCATGTACTGTATGTAGATGTAAAATATATTAATTAAAAAGAAATTGAACAGATCGTTTTAAAAATTTAGTCAAAACATGAAATGCTGAAAAGAAAATTGCAACATAATTAAAAACGGAATCGAACGTAATTAAAAAAATACAATTAGGACATTCACGTGTTGAACAACAGAAATAACTAGCTTAATTAGGAAAGCAAATGTTTGACTCATACAGTTATTTTTTTTTTCCTTGTTCGTCTGTCTCCCTTTTTTTTTTTTTTTACTTCTGGAGTGGCTACTCTCCTTCACTCCTTCTCTCCTTTTAGTTTTATCTCTTTGAGTTCGCCTACGAATTTCTCAGTTCACGAAAGGAGTTTCGTTGCCACACCGAGTACGAACATAGTTTCACTCAATAATATACGAGCATAAACGCGGTGGCTTTCCCCACTTTAGTATTGTATGCTTTTATGTGGAAGTTTCAGTTTCTTTTTAGGTTCAGGGGAAAGTTCCACTTTCTTTCGCCAACACTATAACTTGTTATTAATAACTCAACCTGAAGAATTCAGGATGTCGAGATGGAACACTTTACTTGGACATCTGTTTATCGATATACTGTGGCGTCAATAGTTCCGGCGAGTTTAATTGTTCAAGGCACAATCTAAAGAGCTTGGAAATGATGATTGTTCCTGCTTTCTATTTGGAGTTTTGAGTTAACACGATGGATTTTTGTTTAATCATCCTTCTTTAGCGAGTCGCAAAAAATACAAATAGTTTTCTACTTACAATTTTGATGTCGAGAATCACCTGCCGTCGTTGTGCCTTCCATATCGTCCGCCAGTAGCGCCATTTTTCCGTGTTGTTCTTTTCCCTGACCGGGAAAACCGGAGATGTTTTCTCCTCACCTACTAGCTTGGCTTCTGTCTTTTCTCCGATCTTTCTATCCAATCTTCGGCTGCGATATGCTTTCCTTAAACCTTTCAGCTATGGTGACAAAGCTCCGACTGTACCTGATCACCTCGCCTTCTCCAACATTTCGGCTTTTTCCCGCCGTTTTAAAAGTTTACTTTTGTCACCCAATTAAAACACTATTGTCATTCATGTGATCTTCTCACCGAGGAGAAAAGACGAAGGCAGGGTTTTCAAACACTGATCACGTATAATCTCCCCTCCTCGTAAGCTTAAATGTATTTAACTCACACAGAAAAATAGAAATTAAGATAGTATAATCAATTAAACATTGAAAAATAAACAAATTATTAATACATAGTTGCCATTAATATTCAATCAAAATAGGTTTAAAGAGGCTTAGGATCAGTTCGTGTCACCGACCATTTTTGCATCATGTGACAAAGATTAACTTGAACTTTATCAACCTATCTAACTATTCTCAACTGTAAAGCAGAGAGTGTGTAGAAGCCATATAGGATTTCGTTACGTTAAATAATTCCTTTGATCTAATATTTATACTTTCCAGTAAATAACATTTGGACAAAAAATTAGCTTTCGAGTGTAATTTATAATCTTGCTGATTCAAACAACTTGTATATAACTTTAATTTTAAAGAAAAAATAATTAACAAAATTCGTATCTTCTTAAATTAAATATCGTTCTGATAATAAAGAGTCCAAATTTCTCGCGCTCATCCGCTCTTTGGACTGTGACATTAAACTGCACTTTCAGCTACCTTGGTACGTCGTCCGTTCCATTTAACTTAGTCTAATGTCTAACAGATGGATGTTGACGATCACGTTTGCGCGAGAATTACGAAAAACACGAGATCTCGCCATTAGCCTCTTCAGCAGGTCTCAAGGAATTTAGTATTTTTAATGTCTGTCACTAGGAAAATGTTACATGATGAATATATTGTTTGTTAATTGACTGTTTTCAATTTATTAAAACTATAATAAAATGTAGTAAAATTCTCATGCATTTCCCCATGTTATAATTCATTTAAATATTTCAATATTTTATGAGAAGACATGAATACAGACTATTCTCGCGTAAATTCCGTGAAATCACGAAAACACGGGATCGTCAACATCCATCTGTTAGACATTATCTTCGAACTGTTGCGTTCGCATTCACTTAGCTAATCTTCGAACTCATCCGTTCATATTAATTTGAATAATTTTTGGAACGCATCTGTTCTATTTAATTAAATTTAATTACTAAATATCGAATCTCGTTCCATTAATCCAAGCTAATTCTCGAAACTCCTCCATTCAAATTAGAACTTGAAGAAAGATAATACAAAGGGTTATTTTACCTTATTCTTGTTCTGCGATTCTGCAATTAAATTAAATGCGTGCTTGTTAGAAGGCAGTATCACACTTTAATCTGCGTAGTCCTGACGAAATACGATCGTCTCCAAGAAATTTAATCCAAGCAGAATATCTTTATTGTCGTCAGCTACAATTCAGAAAATCTTCAATCTGAATTTTCGCTACAAAGAATTCATATCACTGGAAATTCCAACACTAAATATTTTCATTGGATTACGTAACCGTGAGAACCGTGGGTAATTAAGAATAGATATGTAAAGTTTTACAGTAAGATTTTCGCTTCAAGAAACATCACATTTTGTGAAAGAAAATATCTAGTGTCAGAGCTCTAGAATGCTTGTCAGTAGTGTAGTCCACACCAAGTAAAGACCTTCCTTGGATATATATCGACCTTGCTCTGTTCTTTCAATATGTACACTATTACAGTACCTTTCAAAACTACAACCTAAACTACAAATTTCAATACTATTTATCTCCTCATTTCTACCTTACAAATATTGAAAGTCAGTTTTCACTTTGTTTATATACCAAAGCGATAGAATAGTCTCTCGATTGGTGCACCATGAATAGTTAACATTTCCAATCTGATCATGCAATTAAGATTAGATATTAATTTACACAAATGGATCTACTGAAAAGTCTTATATTGAATTAGCCTATGTTTTAGAAAAGCAATTATCTTTTTTTATCATTTTTCATGTTTTTACTTCTGTTCAGTTTTATGATCATGAAATAGGGTACCAAGAAAAAATCCTAAACTTTCTGAGAGTATTATTCGTATCTATTGTACCACACTTTCGAAGGACTTTCAGATGTATATCATGAGTCATCTTTCTTCTATCTGTTCCTGGATTTATTAAATTGTTTTAAAAATAGCACATACATCTTCTGTCGAATACCATTCATGTGAAAATTATCGGGAATCACCTTTCCTACCTACAACTATTCCACGACATGCAATTTTCTTTTCCTTATACTGACATAATTTCAATTTTTTTTCTTAAACTATACATTATTATTTCAATTTTTGTTTTCGGCTGAAGAGCACTTTGGCAGAAAAATGCATTAACTTCATGTAATAAAAGTTAATCTGTATCGCAACAGGCTTTGCAGGTCTTAAGGGTGCACGAGAGGTTAAAGCACCAAGAGATTCTGAACCGAAGAAACTAGTTCAGATCGGATCCGACGCTCACCATCGTTAACCCGAACCCCCGAGTAAGAAACTCGTTATCCATTTGACAGGGGGCTGGGTGAATCCTAGGATCCGTTTGGAGAAGAAAAAACCGTGAAAAAATCCCCGACCACTGCAAGAAATTGAACAAGATCTCTTCTGGCTACAGTCCAGCATCTAAATCCCTGGAATGAAATAATATTCTTTTTATTAATCAGATTTGTCCTTTGCTAAAAATTAGAATGTGCAGAACTCGATAAGCTAATCATTTTATATGTCTTCAAATTAAAGAATTAAGCTAACTTAGTATAGAGTTCACAACGGGAAGGTTAGTCCAACGTTAACTAAACAAGTCTTTAAATTTAAATAACAGCTGTTAATGAATATCGAAATCTGTGATTTAATACTCATTTTGAGAAGTATATTTGTATTTGTATATCCTTTTTAAATAACTCGGACGTTTTATATGCTACATTTGTTTTTTAAGAATCTTTGTTTACGTTGCCTAAATAAAAATACATATACTAGCCTGGTACCGTCGCTGCGATCCGGAACCCTTGAATATATAGTATTATAAAAAACCTTATTTATTCTGAATAAAATAAATGTCGTTTCTTGAATTTTCAATTTTCTTTTTTCCTTCATAATTCGTCATCATAAATAATATTTCCAAAACCTCCACGGTTCCTTTTTTCAAGTGGTTAAATCAGGATGGATTTAATAATTATGCAAGGCTTCAATAGTCAAGTTGAGAAGACATTTATTCAGAAGACATTTTGGATTAAAAAGAATTATAGTTTAT
>JAFIDM010120491.1:167336-186042 GCA_023159025.1 Thereuonema tuberculata | reverse complement strand
GGGGGTGCGCCGCACCCCCAGATTTTTGGGATGATAATTTTTTTTACAGATAAATAAAAATGTTTTCTGTTATAATAATTTTATCAATTTTAGGCCTAAAAACGGAACATTTAAATTGGGTTTGGTGTTTGAATTTGGTATACAAATACCTCATACCTTCGGTGAGCTCACACCCCCAGATATCAAGACCTAAATCCGCCCATGATTGCTAGGGTAGTGCAGAGTCGGATGGGAAATACAGGGGTGGTTTGATAACTTCTTGGAACGGAATAGAAAAAAAGTACGTAAGTCACAGAAACTTTTTTATTTTTCAATGTAGTCTCGTTATAGATTAATGCACTTTGTCCAGCGATGTTCCAATGCTTTGATCCCATCTCGAAAATGAGATTCCTCAAGACCTGCAAAATACCCGTCAACTTCAGCTATCAGTTCTTCTTTTGAAGAGAATCTCCGTCCACTAAGGAAAATTTTCAGCTTTGGAAAGAGGAGGATGTCCGACGGAGCCATATCAGGCGAATACGGCGGGTGTGGTAACAATTCATACCTTAGTGCGCTTAAATTTTGCCATGGCGACGGCACATGTGTGCGGGCGGGCATTGTCTTGATGGAAGATCACTTTCTTCTTTGCTAAACCTGGCCTTTTTTTGCATATCTTTTGTTGAAATTGGTCCAGAAGATTAGCATTTTATTGTCCATTAATTGTTTTCCCGCTTGGGAGATAATCTACAAACATAATTCCCTTCACATCCCGGAACACTGATGCCATGATCTTTCCGACCGAATGAATTGTCTTTGCTTTCTTTGGTGGCGGAGAATCAGCAAGTTTCCACTGCTTTGACTGTTGTTTTGTCTCTGGGGTATAGTAGTGGACCCAAGTTTCATCTGTGGTCACAAACCGCCGTAAAAAATGTTGTTCGTCTCTTCTAAAACGGGCCAAGCATTGCTCCGACATATCCAGTCTTATGCGTTTTTGATCCAGCGTCAAGAGTTGCGGTGCCCTTCTTGCAGATATTTTTTCTTATGTAATTCTGCAGTTAAAATGTGATATACACTTTCAGATGACATCTGGCAAGCTTGAGCAATCTCTCGCACTTTCAATCGGCGATCCTCAATTACTATTTTGTGCACTTTTGCAATGATTTCAGGGTAGTGACACATTTTGGCCGACCACTGCGTGAATCATCATCTAAGCTTTCCCGACCGAATTTAAATTCGTTTGTCCACTTTGCAACAGTTGAATATGAAGGAGAAGAGTCCCCCAGTGAATTCTGGAAATCGGCATGAATGTCCTTTGCTTTCATACACTTCTTTACGAAGTACTTAATCACTGATCGAATCTCGACTTTTTCCATTTTCACAAATCACTACGCGGGAACAACAATAGGGCCACGTCACCGCCGCAGCTGTTCTCCAAGAGCACTGACGTGACACCTGTTTACAGGCAACAGTCAAATGAATATCACGTGAAAAACTCGTGGCGCTAGCGCTGACCTCTGGTGATGATTCCGAGAATTTATCAAACCACCCTCGTACCTACCTAACTTTTATTCTACATTTCCTATACACTTTTATTACGTTTAAAATGCATATCATACTTATTTAAACAAAATATCTCTTTCATTATTAACTAATTATATTTATTATTTAAACATAATACATTTCTATAATTAGGACAAACAATTAATCTTATTTTTTCTAATTTTATTTTTTCTATTATGTAAACGTTATATATTTCAAAAGAAAAAGGAAATCACTCATCATGCACCAAAGCAAAACAAATTCAGAAGTACACAGTCCATATTTCTTCTTGATTTCTCTCTCGTAGTATTCAAATTAGTGTAAAATACCACAACGAACACCAATAAATATATTAATATAAAATATATTTATTAAACAGCAAATTTTCGAGAAGATAATAACTTCTTCCCTTTGTCAAGCCTAAAATATTGCAAAAGTTTCGATATCAACAATTATAAACAATTATACATAATTTATTTCTACCAACTTCAAAAAGAGCAACTTTAAATAATTGTTAAAGTTTCAACAAATCTTAAAATCAACAAATATTTGAATAAACAATCCAACAAAAACATAATTAAAAATTCAATTCTTCAAATTTCACATTATTATGGCAAAATAATATTTATTTAATCACTAGCAATTCTTAAAAAGTTATAATTTATCTCAACTCCATCGTTCCTATTTAAATTATTGCCTTTAGTATTTCTAATAGACATACTTTCAACTATTTTTTGATTTGTTTTCAACACACATATTTTCATCTCATTATTCATATAATGTTCCTTATTAATGCAATCTTCAGCTAGCTCTGATTTATCAATCATCTTATTTTTTATGTAATACCCATGTTCTGATAACCATTCCCTAATCGTTCTTTTACTTTTCCCAAAATAAAAAATCACAACTTCATAGTCAATTTTGTAAACCACTCCCATTTCATTTCTCATGTCACTTTTATTTAACTTATTACATAAAATTATCTTTAATTTGTTTTTATATTCAAAGACAATATTAATGTTGAATTTCTTACAGATCTTTTTTAGCTCCAAACTACTTATTTAAATATGGAAGAAAAAATCTTTTTTCATTATCAATGCTTCATTCTTTTACTTTAAATTTGTTGAATTTTGCAATTGCTTCATTACTAAAGTTATCCTTATATCCATTTTTCTTAAAAATAATTTTCATAGTGTTTATTTCCTTCATATATTTCTCTTCAGAACTAGTGGATCTCTCGATCCTTTGGATGTAATTATCAATGATATTGCTTTTAATATTGATAGCATCACCAGATTCGAATTTAAGAATATGATTACTTTTAAAATCCTTCTTAAAATGTTTCAAAACTGAAGTTTTCATCTTTTTTCATTAAGCAAAATTATGTGTCAAAATTATGTATTGAAAAAGATTCAAAAACTAGAAAAATAGTTGAAAGTATATTTATTATAAATACCAAAGGTAATAATTTAAATAGGAACGATGAAGTTGAGGTCAATTGTAACTTTGTAAGAATGGCTAGTGATTTAATAAATACTTTATATTTATTTTGCCGTAATAATGTGACATTTGAAGAATTGAATTTTTAATTATGATTTTGTTAGATTGTTTATTGAAATATTTGTTGATTCAAAGGTTTGCTTAAACTTTAACAATTCTTTAATGTTGTTCTCATGCTCGTATCAAAGAATTTGTTATTATCGAAACTTTTGTAATATTTTCGGCTTGACAAAGCGAAGAAGTTATTATCTTTTCGAAAATTTTCTGTTTAATAAATGTATTTTATATTAATATATTTATTGGTGTTCGTTGTGGTGTTTTATAGTGATATGAATGCTACGAGAGAAGAAATCAAGAAAAAATATGGACTGTATACTTATGAATTTGTTTTGCTTTTAGTTTTCATTGGTGCATGATGGGTGATTTCCTTTTTCTTTAAAAATGTATAATGTTTACATAATAGAAATAATAAAATTAAAAAAAATAAGATTAATTGTTTGTCCTAATTATAGAAATATATTATGTTAACATAATAATTATAATTAGTTAATAATGAAAGAGATATTTTTGAAAGAGAAACTTTTGCAATATTTTAGGCTTGTTAAAGGGAAGAAGTTATTATCTTCTCTAAAATTTGCTGTTTTAATAAATGTATTTTATATTAATATATTTGTTGGTGTTCGTTGTGGTGTTTTATACTAAAACAAATTCATGCCAAGAGTTTGTCAGCGAATTAGAGTATGATACGGCCGTTTCATCATTGTTATGAATCCTCAGCCATACTTACCACTTCGACAAGATTCCAAGGCATGAAGAATATGTTGAACCCATACTCGCTCCGACTGTGGGTTCCGACACAAACAAACAAGAAAAGAAAAATACCAATTAATCGGATTTAATAAAATGTCTCTCAACCGCATAACAGTGACGTGCGGTTATGTCACTTCAATAAAATAATAAAACCTAAAAAAAAATCAAATACATAAAAATGAGCTTTAACGCCTGCTACCAATTACCAAGGTCCCGGCGAGACTTTCCTTGCGCCGGTGAACAGTCGTTCCTACGTCTCTGCATTGAAACCTGTTCTTAAGAAGTGTTAACTAAATAATACTGATTTCGATGGATGCCTATATCATGGATTAAATGGGGTTTCCGTTTGGCTGCTGGGCCCATATCGAATACCAAAACAGATAACTGCTGCCATGAATAAACACAACGAGCCACTTAAGATGAACACTGTAACGTTTGGAGTTCGACCACTGTATCGTAAAATAAAAACCCACGCAGTCTGATACCAACTGTAACGTTCGCCTACACCTCCTCCTCCGTTACCTCGATAAAGAATAATTAATGAATTAAAACAATAAATGGGACGTAAGCCCTGCTACCTTTACCTATTAACTACCTGTATTCTACCAGGTGATGAAGAACACTCCGTCAAACTGCGCTGAATTCGCTGTCGGAGAGAAAATATCTAATCTAAAGTATGAGTGAGTGTTTGTGTCCCAAAAATAATGGTTTGTGTAACCGTTTTCATCTAATTGCTGGGCCCTTATTTAATTAAACGAACAACTGATTCCATGAAATCGAACCACTGACTGAAATGAAACTCACTCCCAAAATTAACCCTTAAAATCTCCCCCGACTTCTATTGGCAATGAAGCAAACACACACAATAATATATAATTAAACAAAACACACTTGATTTATTCAGTAAATTAGATAATTAAAACAACTCCTCCTCTTATTAAATATTAAACATCAAAATCTTAAAGTCAAACCATTAATAATAAACTCCCATGACACCTTCTAATGGAGCGCACACTTGCTCCGTCCCCCTGATCTTCGGATCAGCTGACCGCTAACTTCCCTACTCCTCAAGGTCAATAAACTCTTCCCAGATGCCGTAACGGCTTCAAACAACTTCCATGACTACAAAAATAACATTAAAAGTCTTAAAATTACAACCTTTAAAGTTAAACACCTTTAGATTACATATGCTTAGATATAATATATAAAGTTTACTACTTAGAACACCTTTGTTCTACAAGGGGATCGGCAACAATTTAATCAATGTCTATATCATTGTCCTATTGCTCCTTTCCTGAAAATAAACACTTATTTTCAAATACATCTAAAATACATGTCATCCATCGGCTATTAATCACACTCAGCAGATAACTAAACACTTTAATCAAATAACACAAATAGTCTCTTTAGAGTTTTCTTTCCCCCAATCTCGTCGGCAATGGTCACAACACCAGTATGTGAAACTACAGTTCTTGTTATTGTCTTAGTTCTATCTACGTAACCAGTCGACATTCTTCCACCTTATGTACTTTCCTGCCGAAGCAGTAGACTTCTAGCAGGCTCCTTCTCCGTTCGTGGGACGTAAACGAACACGTTTTTGGCGGCAGCCACTGGCTTCTTTTCTACCCCGCCTAAACATAGTCAGTACGTTATCGTTGTCGTGATAGTTCACCGCTCCTCCGGCGTCAGTCGGCGCACTTCAAGAAAAGGTTATGCAACGGTTAATTTTACTTACGGAGTGAAGATCTGGTTGAACAGGCTTGGGCGCACTCGGCCGGCACAATTGATCGCCAGTCTTCCTCGTCTTTCGTCCCGTACTGTTTGGCAGGCTTCGGCGGACCTCGTCTCCATGGGATTGGGCCTCCAACTCGCTGGACCCGTTGTCTTGACCACGGTCCGGTCTAACGCCGTCGTTCACCCGGGGCAACGTGTGAGTCCCTAACGGAATCTGCTTAGATCACCTTTGTCGGCATCCTCGCCGACGCGGCATAACGAACACGTCTATTCCCTCCGATAGACGACAACAAAAAGCTCTCACTCCCTGTTCACAACTGACTCCCAAAACTCGTTTCTTCTCCGAAACTCGAAACTTCTTAACCCCTTCACCAATAACACAAGTTCAATGGGTTCACGTGACCTTTCTTTAACCCCAGATTGCACACATCTCCCTGCATGCGTCACTTCCGGTCAATCGAACTTTCCAGTCTCTGAATCACGTGACTGCACCGATTTGAGGGAGAAATTTCCCACGCTACGATTTCTCGAAGAGAAATTCCGATCTGGGAAAATATCAAAATAACTTATCTCACACTTTAAAACTATTTTAAATAAACGTTATTTAAAATGCCACTTCTTCAAACAAAATTATATAAATCTAATATTTTCATTTAAAAAATAGCAATACAAATAAAACACTCATAAATATTACAAAAGTGCACAATTCTACAACACATGAGGCTTCTGACCAATACCTATCGATCAATTCCCCTTCCATTAATTAATATATCAATCCTTTAATTCAAGAATATAGTTCAGTTATTTATAAAAAAACACATTCAAACCCAAACACTTGGTTGACGTCAGCTGAATGGCGTCGCCCTTACACAAACACATGGCTGCACCCATAGATATCAAAACAAGAATAATACAACAAATTCAAAATATTCCGTCTGCCTGCTTCACTGAATGGAGCTAATTTTCACTCCGTTACATCTCCCCCCCGCTACAAGAAAAAAATTTCACCTGTGGAATTTTTTTTTTTTCTAAAGACGAAAATTTTGACCTACTCCCCCCCCCTCCAATGACTAATCATACAATCCAGCAAGCTCTCTCACTCCCAACCACCTACATCTAACAAATTAAGAATAGGACGAGAGTAAAGGGTTAGATAAAAATAAACAAATCACCGCAGTGATACCAAAACACGAAGTCTACCCCCACCCGCATTCTATCATCACCACCGAAACAAAAGGAAAACAAAAAGAAAATGAAGTGCTACCTTTCGGCAGACAAAAGCAAAGAATGTGGCAGGTTATTCACCTGACAATAAGATGTCGTCGAAACGACGATTACAAAACTAGACCATCCCACCATTCCTACCTGAAGCGTTCCAGGCAGAGACCGAGAGGTATCTTCACACACACAGAACCAATTCCAAAGATAAACACTACACCTTTCCAGGTGAACATCTCCCCATCGACGCTCCTGTCCAACGTTTTAATTTCAAATTAATAGCCAATTGGGCCGCCAGTGAAGCATTGGACTCGTACTTCACCGACGGTCGCTACTACACTTCTCTTTCCAGTTTTACTCCGTGTCCCCACTCCATGGGACGGCACTAACGCATCACCTTTCACGGGTCCCTTCCGAGCTCTACCTGCTCGGGAACGCACCCCATTAGACGGAATTTTGACTTCTCTTCGACAGAATGCAACATCTCGTCTCCTCCAATCATACTTCCTTTTGCTCTTCTCCGCTGCTACTCTCCTATAATCGCCTATCTTTCCTTTAATCTCTCTAATCTTATTATTTCTATAATCCTCATTACGTTTAGAGCCCTCTATGCTCTCCCTTTTCAATCTAACCATTCTAAGTAACTCCTCCCTATTACTTTTCCTCCTATCATCTATTACAACTAACGTCTTAACTTGATTAACTTCGCTAACCCCACAACAATTATCGGCTAAGGCTGCTTCGGTATTTCCCTGATAAAAATCGTCACCTTGCTCTATTAAATATACTTCCTGCTCTTCCCCTAACCAACAAAAATCAGCTCCGGTATCTACCTGACTTTTAACGACTTCCTCCCCCGCTAAATTAATATCCACAAAGGGTGTTTCTCTTTTACAATCCTCTTCGACCGGTTTATTAATGCCACTAAATTTGAGCTCCTGTTGCTCTTGGGCTTCTTCACACCTTAAATTTTCTTCCCATTCTATTTCAACAGTTTCTTCTATCGGTTTCTCCTCTACTTCGTCATTCCACCATTTATTAATATCGAATGGAAGTGCGATCGAGTTTCTTTCACTCGTAGTATCCGCTTCCCGGTCTACAATCACCACATTAATTTTGGCCGGCTTCGGGTCATCGAACCCTAAATTAGACTCCACTCTCTGTGCATACTTTAACAAAGCATTGGTATCCTTACACTTATCTAGGAATACACAATTTCTATAATGCGACAGCATTCCATTAAAGGCTAAACGCACAGTTTTCCGTTCGTCAAGTTCAAATCTTAGCACGGCGGCTTCCTGCCTTATCCGGCACACAAATATCTCCATTAATTCATCTTTCTGCTGTTTTAATCTTTTTAACTGTTCATACTCATCTCCTATAAGATACTCAGGCAAAAACGTTTTTAAACAATCTGTTTCAAAATCCTCCCAGCTATTCCATCTCGGTATCTTTTCGTAAAACCATGGGGCTACTCTCAAATGAACTAATCTGACTAGGATTTCTCTTAATTCTAAAAATTCAATATCATACAATTCGGAAAGATTTCTCATCCAAAACAGAAATTCTCTTACGGACCCATCCGGCATTCCGCTAAAATTTATCTCCTTAAATAAGTCAAGTCTCTCATCAACAGACATCATTCTCCTATATTTAGGCAAATTTAGGTTTATACTACTCATTTTACTAGATTCAAAATTTGCTAACTTTCCTTCTTTCTTTATTACATGCGCTGACACTTTGGGATCGTTCGGGTCTGCTCTACCGATCATGTCCCAATCTATACCCGGTAGCGGTTCGTTGCCTGTGGAGTTTACTATCTTATTTAACAGCAACTCTACCTTAGTCCTTTTCTCTAAAATGGATCCTTCCTTTCCTTCCTCTGATAAATCTAACAATAAGTCTAGACCTGACATCATAATTTTATCAACCTTCCACCTGTCAAACACTAATCCGTTTAACAACCCTAAACCTATTTCGCACCTTTCCGCCATCTTGAATCTGGCGAACAAAGAACAACGACAGAGGCACAGTGACTTAACAACTATACTAAAATAATCCCAGAGGCACTACTGTGTTTAAATAACCTTAACCACGCTCTGTGCACCACCTGTAACGGGAGGAATTTATCCTTCACCCGGTGGACTATAAAAACAAAAATATAAACAAAATAACACCACGTAATTCTGCTACCACTTTTGTCATCTGTAGTTATAATAACTCCAAGGACAATTAAATAATGTAAAAGAAAATAACATCCTATCAGACCTTGCCTAATGTGCAGCTGGAAACAAAAATGGCGACCTGGGCCCTTTCCCGCCAATTAACAGCTGATCAGGGAAGTCACAACAAGATAAATGAAAGAATAATAGATCGTTAACTATGATAAAAATTATTTATAATTATATTTTTAATATTAAATACCTTCTTTATTAATTTGCTTGCGATGAGATAAATAACTTTCCTTATTAAATTATTAGCTTTAAACTATATGTAATAAAATGATCACACTCTGAGACTTGGTTAATGGTAACGCACACAAATGATAACATTTATTATATCTTATTCAAAACAAAACAAACATAATCAAATCAATATTTCCTTTTCTTTAATCCCCTTTTTTGATTACCTTTCCCTCAGGTGCACCTTTCTAATTAAATCAAATCCTTCACCCTGTCATTCTTAAAATGCGTATAAATATCATCACCCTATAAAATACAACGTTTAACAAAATATATAAAATTACATTTCCATATCAACAAATCTAAGCCATTATATCTTTTAAACTATTTGTATGATAAACGGTTAAATCCGTAAACCAAAGTAACTCAAACTAATACATGAAATGCAAACAGGTAAGCTAAACTGTAGTTCAATGCCTATCAGTATAACACAAGTTCTTTCTAACAAAACATATCTCAACGTGGGAATTGAAATCAGAGTTTGACGAATAAGTTTGAAACAATCACTTACAGTTTTCGTGGGTTTTCGTCGCACCAATTACCGTGAACTTTCGTAGCACAATCTTATAACACTCGTTGACAAAACGAAGCACTTATGAAGTACAACGGTGAATGGTAAAACACTTTTTCACTAATGTATCCCACGGTGATAACGATATGTACGGTTGGCATAGCAGTCTGCCGGGGTTCCTTTGCCCTTTCTTGAATAGCTTGTTTACGCCATTTGCCTTCAGGCTTTCCGTAACGACCTCGGAGTGGACGGTGATTGCAATCTGCCAGGGTTTCTTGCCCTTCCATGACTCGCTTCCGTGCCTTGACATTTGGTCCTTCCGAAATAAAACGATGATATTTTGGAATACAAAGTTTGTGACGCCAGTTTGGTTTTCTGTTCGTTTCCGTCGACCCTTCCTTCGGCGATTAGCTACAGTCTTTGCACCGCAATTAACACTTAAAAACTACGATCGGAGTTTCGTATTCGTCCTCTTCCCTTTTATCCATCAGTTTCAATCCTTCATTCAAAACACAAAGTTCAAAATTTAAAATAAAATAAAAGTATGTGATGGATAAATCCGGAGACTACATTTTCGTTACTCCTTTTGGTCCGACAGTCCGATCCCAACTACTGACTCTCTGACACACCACGTTTTTACAAAAACCCCTTTCGCGCCAAAACCATAAAGTTTCGGTTCTTTATTCTACCAATCAAAACGCACTAAAACACCCACGTGACCTGTCATCTGCCCTACTGTGAGTTTGCTGTTGTTTCTTGTTTCCCAGGGGAAAACACAAAATTCAATAATCACAAGCGAAACATTGTCTTGCTAACATTTCTCTCCTTATTCGAAATATTTATCTCTTAAAATAGAAACACAATAAATTCAAAACGAAAAGAAATTTAAATATTTCTTATACCATTTGCAAACCCTGTTTAATATAATATAATTATAAGTATTTAAGTATATAAAATAGAATATTATTCATTAAACCTTATAATTTAAACTTACATATTTTAATCAATTAAAATTTCACCTCCATTAAACAACCGTCATGCGTTGTCAAAACGCAACGTGACAACACTTTCCCAAAAATATCTAGAAAACAACTTTAACTCCAACATAATTGCTTAAAAATAGAGGACGTGATTTCCCTTGGAATGTATAAACATAATAAATAGTGTTAAGTTAATAAAGAAAAATATTAAAGATTTTAAATTCTCAAAATTAAGAATAAAATACTTTGACTCTTATATTTAACCTTTTACTAGAGTTAAATGAAGTAAACAGACAAAATGAGTAATGTAATAAACTTCACATTTATTAAACAATAAAATCCACATTCAAATAAATACATATGATAATTGTCACCCTTCTTTTAATTTTGGTATTTCTTACACAACCTACACCTCCTGATCTATTTATAGTCAGACCAAAAATCTTAATATCTAATAATTGCTGCTATCCCCTTTTAATCTAGTCGATAAAATGAGACGTCTCTTTTCCCAAATTATAAGTAATAATATAACCTGACTAACAATATATGTAGTCCTAAAAAATAATAAACACATCCGACAAACCGTAGTTCAAACGATCACCTTGCTAGAGCGCCCGACCTTCAGGCCAGCTGATCCTTCGTCCCTTCCCCCTTCTCAAGGTCATGAGGCCCTCCCGCTGTTTTACTCCGCTAAACATTTCAATAATAAAACACTCCACAAAATATGAATACACAAGATTGTCTCAAACTAAAACATTATCAAACTGCAATGGAATTAAAAGCTTTTGCCTAAAAATATACCACAACCTTCCCTTTTGTTTAAAGAAAATGATTGTTCTTTGTTAATCTTTAAAGTTTCACTTAGTTCAGAATGTCTTTGATAATTAACGTCTTTAAACAATCTTCGGTTCTAAACACCAAAATATCTTAATAACAAAATTCATTACACTCTCTTTTATTGAACTGTTCCGTTAAATAGTGTCCGTTGTTTTCAAACACCTATTATAGTTCATGTCCGTTGACACACAAACACTGATATATCGTGTAGATAATATTTTCACCCTTAGTGAATCCAATTACTTCAACTATTTAGTTTGCACACCTGTTTCAACAACAAAGTTTTCTACGATGTAGCTTTCATCTAGTAATCTCAATTAAAATACAGCTTCCATGCCCTTCCTCAACCCCCGGACTCTGACGTCGGCTTGCTTCGGCGTGACACCCCGAAGATTTCTTTTGGTTCGCCCGAACCACTAGATACTTCATTCACTCCCGTCAACAGACTTCGCTATATACTCGGGTGTTAGGTTTCTACTCCCCCGAGTACGATATAAAGTTTGTTACTTACAAATGAGAAGGTCTTGCGGGTTGGGTACGGACATCGCTGCTCTGACAGTCGGCCTTTGACCTCCTTTCATCCCGGTCCACATTGATCCGCATGGGTCCCGGTAGATTACGTCTCCTTGAAAATCGTCCCAGAAAGTTTGGTCGGCACTTCGGATACGTCTATTCGGACATCCTGTCATCACTGTAACTCTTGGGGTTATAAATGACACCTTCCATCCCGAAGGTAGAAGTAGCGTGAATCTCGGAGCACAAAGAAACACGTCTGCTCTCCTTGGCGGGCCAAATGATTCTCTCTCGAAGGATTTACAACAACTGCCTCCTTTGATAATATTTCCGTCGAAACACTGACATGTGATCGTTATCGACCAATGAATACCCATAAACAATGCACCCATGTGACACTAACTAACAAGCTGTTCCAACAATTGTGCATCTCTCCCGGGAGTGAAAATGGCAGATACACTCCCCGTCACAGCTGCTCCCGCTTAATCCTATTAACCAAGACATTACTAAAACACTAATAAAGTACACAAAATACAAAATTCGTCAAATAAACCATAGGTTAAAATACAAGGGAAAAACCACTACATCAACTTGGTATAATCACTAAATCGGTTATGTTAAAAATATTGTCAAACTTTATAATATTGAAATAACCCACCTTTTTATCCGTGTTTTTCAACAAATTAAATTTAAACACCACATTTCTTAGACAATCTGTCAAATAAAATAACCGCATCGAACATTTATATGTATTAAAACACTAATAAATGATTAACTAACATAATACCTTCACGAATATAATATATAGCTTAAAACAATATTTGGTCGTGCAACAATAATATATTTTAAAGATTACATTTACTTCCGTAGGCCTACCCAGACACCCACACAGATACTGATGCGAGATTAAACCAGAACGCATACTTGAGTAGCAAAGCGCAAAGCAAGATTATAGCAAGGTGTTTTAAAGAAATTTTGTAAAAATTTAATAACTGAAAAATATAAATTATTCATAAATATATACAATGTACAATGTGGGAAGGTGATCACTACTTCCTTAAATCAATAATCTATAACAATACATTTCTAGTATCAAGATTATGTAAACTTTAAATTTCAACAATACTTTACTACCAGTTCACATTTACTTTAAAAATCGATACTTTAGTTACACAAATTATTATGATGCTTAAATAAATTAAATGTTCAATAGTCCTTCTTTTCACTCAAGTCCTAATAGAACTTTGAAATTAATAATTAATAAATATACTTCGTAATAATGGATATAACACAAATCTGGGGGCACGGCAGTGCCCCCGCCAAGACGAGCCGAAGGCAGGAAGGGCACTACGTACCTTTACTGGAAGTGTTTCGTCGTATTTTCGAACCCTCATAGCTTCGGCCTGGATAATACTAGAGAGCTCAAATTTTCAGGATAAGATGCAGTAAGCAGACTAATGAAATACGCTAAGTTTCATTAATTTAGCTTTTATACTTTGGATTTTATTAATACCTAAAATACGTCGATTTCGTCACTGACTCACTCACTCATGATCATCAAAACCTCTAGGGTACTTCCTGAAGTCCTAGAAAGCTGAAATTTGGTATGCAGGCTAGGATTAGCACACAAACAACAAAAAAATTAAGAAATCCGTAACTTTCACCTTCCAACCCCTCAAAAGGGGTGGGTCTGGTTATGTATTATCGAACCCTCATAGCTTCGGCCTGGATAATACTACAGAGCTCAAATTTTCAGGATAAGATGCAGTTACCATACTAATGAAATACGCTAAGTTTCATTTATCTAGCTTTTATACTTTGGATTTTATTAAGATCTGAAATGCGTCGTACCCTCAATGTTTCGGCCTAAATAATACTGTGTAATAATGTGATTTCTTACAAAAGTGCAAACAGCTTGTACATACAAGTTGACCAATAGAAAAACAGAAAAGTAGGGTATTGAAAAAAAATCCATTTTTTAAATAATCTTAAAACTAAATTTAGTTGTAATAGATAATCCCACCCAAAACATTTCATGTAAAATAAGTTGCCAAGACTCACATGCTCATAATGCTTTCACTGTTAAAAAGTTATCAGATCTCATCTTACAAAAAGAAATGAAATCCCACCCAAAACACTTCGTGTAAAATAAGTTGCCAAGACTCACATGCTCATAATGCTTTCACTGTTAAAAAGATATGAGATCTCATGTAGAGCCAAGCCCCTAACTCTACGAGGCCTAACTCTACAAGCCCTAACTCTAAAAACCTTATATCTTGGTCAAAAAGTATGGCTTGGCCGTTTCATGGAACTATTTCATCTCACCCAAAACATTTCATGTAAAATACGTTGCCAAGATGCTCATAACGCTTTCACTGTTAAAAAGTTATCAGATTTCATATAGTGCCAAGCCCCTCACTATACATGCCTAACTCTAAAAACCCTAATATCTTGGTCAAAAAGTGTGCCTTGGCATACTCCATATCCTTTACATAACTCCATGGGATTGTCTGTGTGACAGCCACGAAACGGCCAAGGCATACTTTTTGACCAAGATATAAGGTTTTTAGAGTTAGGGCTTATAGAGTTAGGCCTCGTAGAGTTAGGGGCTTGGCTCTACATGAGATCTCATATCTTTTTAACAGTGAAAGCATTATGAGCATGTGAGTCTTGGCAACTTATTTTACACGAAGTGTTTTGGGTGGTATTCAATTTTACTCTTTGATTTAAGTTACTTAATTACATTTCATATAGAATTTCTAGAAATGGTTTTTCACCGATGTGAATAGGAAGTAATATTATTCTGAGTATACTAAATCAACTTAGATTTAAATGATAAGCACAAACTATCACCTTAAGAATTGTAACATCAAAACAATATTACTACGTGAGTCATTACTTTAATTCTCATCTTCATTTGCAAAGTAATAGTTTAAATAAAACTTACAGTTGCTGTCTTCAATGTAGTACCTACT
Organism: Thereuonema tuberculata; assembly: GCA_023159025.1. Classification (NCBI taxonomy): domain Eukaryota; kingdom Metazoa; phylum Arthropoda; class Chilopoda; order Scutigeromorpha; family Scutigeridae; genus Thereuonema; species Thereuonema tuberculata. The sequence goes on along the minus strand of JAFIDM010120491.1, from coordinate 170,984 downwards.
TGAATAGGATTCTCCAGTTGCTGGATCCACACACCTTAATAGGAATAAACTAATTCACTATCGAAGCACTTAGTTTCCGTTTGAAGCTATTCGACGTTCACTGGGCCTTTACACTACAGTTCCATACTTCAATTTTAACCAAGATGATGGTTTCTCACCATATGTGAAATATTACGAAAACGTATCGGTAAATAGTCTTATATCCGAACTGCATTCTTCATTAACCTTTTAATGACCGTCAACTTCGGATCTATTAATCATACGCCTTCTTCGATATACTCAAGTGGTCTTCGGGTCTTCGAGATTTCCCGTTCCTTATCTAAGCAAATCGGTACTTCTTCTATCTTCGTCCGTTCAAATAAACTAATAGTTCATGAATAACCATATCTAAAGTTCTTAATCGCTGTCTTCGAATTTACCGCAACACGTAATAGAATTCTAAAGAATTGAATATCAAATTAATCTTCGGAAACGTTAACTTCCGTTTTGTCTTCTTTATAACAAATCTACTTTAATCAATTCTTCTGCCTATTTACGATTCTTCGTATCGATAACTTCAGTTCCAGTTATGGTTAACTTCTGCGAAATAAACTTCGTCTACTCAGTTACAACAATGTTAGTTATTTAATGGTAAATTCCTTTCCATTAACTTCCATTCCTCGTCTTCCCGTAACGCTCGCTTTGAACTTCTTCTTCCCTCGAATAATTAATGTACTCGTCTTACTTTAAGCGATGTCCTTCGCATATGATTAAATTCCGTATTAGCCTTTGCTTCAATTTCTTCGGAGCGTTTACAAGATTCCGCTATTCAATAGAATTATTCACAATTAGAATCTAAAGAAGATAATACTTATAGTCAACTTCAGTTGTAGTAGACGCAAGTTATTCGACTTCGTTACTTCAGGGAAATTGGATTCATTACTGCTTTCTCCCTATAGAGACAATTCGAGTCTCCCGCATGTTTCTCGGAGCACAGACGATTGGACGAACTCCGTCTCCTTCGAGCTCCAAGCTTCCAACAGAACTACTCTCGACTCAAGGACAATTTGAACAGTCACATGTGAAGTCTCCATCGCGTCATCAAAAATTTGCATATTTAAAATTTGTATCACCGAGCTTTGCTTATTATTTTAATTGAAATAAAATAAATTTATTTTCAAGCAACATTAAAATTTATCTTTCATTTTTTTTTTTCTCTAAACTTCAACTTCATAGAAATAATTTCTCAGGGACTTTTAAATAATAGAATATCACCAACAGATACGCATATTGATTTATTCAATAATTGCTAACAACAATGGCTATGTACACCTGTACAGCAATGCTAACCTCTATGTCAGCTATATGACTGACCAAATCATTAAAAATAATAAAAAAAAATTTCATCTGTTTACCCCGAGGGTGACAACTCGCTCCGTTACATAACACAACGTGGCAAATAAATTATAAACAAAAAGCCACAGCAAAGCAAATGCTTATAAAGAAATAAGGCTTAACATGGCAATAATTTGTTTTCTTTTTGTTTTCATTGGTGCATAATTGGTGATTTACCTTTTCTTTAACATTCTCATCTCCTAATTAAGCCTTCTTTTTTTTGTAATAGATTTTTCTTTAACAATTAAAATGCTGTCGAACATTCACAAATGTTATTAGTTAAATTACAAATACTATTATTATCTATTTGCGAAATATCGCAAATAGAGTGTAAAGAATAGTAATTTATAGTATTGAAGATATAAGAAAATGAAATGTGCGATTTATAATTATTACATTAATTTTGTTTTTGTTATCGTATATTTTGTGACCAAATTACTGTCTACTTCTTATCTGTTTTCACTTAGTTGAGATGAGATTAGGTTAGATTAGGTTTTTCATTATTTCCAGAGTTCTGGAGATAGGGCTCCAATATTTCTTAGACAACTGGATTGAGATGAGGTTAGGTGGTCAGTCCGGCGCTCACCAGTCTATACTCCTGGGAAAGAAACCCGATATTCAACTTTTTATATAAATTAATAAACGTGAGGTTATCATACATTGCCTTAATCAATAACATAATCAATAATTTACAAATAACATTACATTAGATTGTATTGTAGCACATTTGTTATAGATATATCGGTGTTATAGCACTTCTTGTTTTTATCAACAAAGTTTCTATAAATTTCCTTTGGTAATTGTCCTTTTCATTGGTAGAAACAATAGGTTCATTCGTTTGCAGCCTTTGTCGCGTTAGTTTTTGATGTAGAGCCGTTTGGGACTGCTTATTATTCTGCCTGACCGCTCTTTCGTGTTTATTTATACGAATTTTTAACAGGCGTTTCGTTTCTCCAATATACAGGCACTGTATATGTTTATGGGATAAAATGTGAAAACGGGGATGACAAGTGCCTGTATATTGGAGAAACGAATCGCCGGTTACAATTCGTGTATCAGGCAGAATAATAAGCAGTATCAAACGGCTCTACATCATAAACTAACGGGACACAGGCTACTAATGAATGAACCCATTGTTTGTGCCAATGAAAAGGACAATTACCTAAGCAAATTTATAGAAACTTTTTTGATAAAAACAAAGAAGTGCTATAACACCGATATATCTATAACAAATGCGCTGCAATACAACCTAATGTAATGTTATTGTAAGTTATTGTTAATGTTATTAAGGCAATATATGATAATCTCATACAAATACTTCTGCATCATAAACTTCAAATTACACAAAAGAAATAAAGGTAAGTGGGATATCGTTAGGGATTTTTAGAACGTCATTAATGGAAAATAAAAGAATAAAAAAAATTCAGAAATTTAAGTAAAGAAATTAAAGTAATAGAAGTAAAAGAAATTAGAGATTTATGAAAGGTTTTACGATCAATGATATTGTTTTTCCGATTTCAATTTACACCTCATAGTTACTATCGTTTTTATTGTAATTATTATTTAACATTATTTTATTTTTAACAAAGGTTTGATGTTGTTCAGTTGTTAAATGTTTTACTTTGTTGAATTAAGAATAATTTTCTTCTTTTCATTTGTATTTTGTACATAGAACCATGAGTAAGTCTTCATGTAAAGTTAGGACGAAATATCGGCATGAGATTTGAATTAAATTATTATTTCTTGCGTGTAATTTGATGATAACCTCGTGTTTGCTAATTTATAATACAATTGTAAACTTTTGACTTCTTATCTATTGTGGCTTTTTAGAAATTCTTTTGTGGCTGGAAAATCTTCGTAGTCTTGTTTTTTCTTTTATTTATTTATTTATTTCATCTGAAGAGGAGGATTAAATATCCTCGAAACATGTAATGAAGAATTTTTTGTTTATTTATTGTTGTAATCGTGTGTGTTTGGTCCTTATTTAATAACAAAACTATCTTTTATAGCCCAGTCAATAAAAGCATCGAACATCGCAAATGCGCATGTATCTACGATTTTTTTATATGTTGTTAGGACCCCTGAGAGTAGTTTATACCCAAGTTTGCAACCCTGAAAACCCTGTGCTACTCCTGTGGTGTTCGAAAAACTGCGAAATTCGGCCACCTGTGTCAGTTTTGTCGAAAAAAACACGTACAGGAATCGTTTATCGGGTATCTTTACTCTCTATTTTTGTAAAGCCAAAGAAATTTGCCACAATTTGAGCCCAACTCG
>JAFIDM010120491.1:130409-152336 GCA_023159025.1 Thereuonema tuberculata | reverse complement strand
CGTTAGGAGCATCTTGGCAATGTATTTTACATGAAATGTTTTGGGTGAGATGAAATAGTTCCATGAAACGGCCAAGCCATACTTTTTGACCAAGATATAGGGTTTTTAGAGTTAGGGCTTGTAAAGTTAGGCCTCGTAGAGTTAGGGGCTTGGCTCTACATGAGATCTCATATCTTTTTAACAGTGAAAGCATTATGAGCATGTGAGTCTTGGCAACTTATTTTACAGAAAGTGTTTTGGGTGGGATTTCATTTCTTTTTGTAGGATGAGATCTGATAACTTTTTAACAGTGAAAGCGTTAAGAGCATGTGAGTCTTGGCAACTTATTTTACATGAAATGTTTTGGGTGGGATTATCTATTATAACTAAATTTAGTTTTAAGATTATTTAGAAAATAGATTTTTTTTTCAATACCCTACTTTTCTGTTTTTCTATTGGTCAACTTGTATATACAAGCTGTTTGCACTTTTGTAAGAAATCACATTATTACACAGTATTATTTAGGTCGAAGCATTGAGGGTACGACGTATTTCAGATCTCAATAAATTCCAAAGTAAAAAAGCTAGATAAATGAAACTTAGCATATTTCATTAGTATGGTAACTGCATCTTATCCTGAAAATTTGAGCTCTCTAGTTTTATCCAGGCCGAAGCTATGAGGGTTCGATAATAAATAACCAGACCCCCCCTTTATGAGGGGTTGGAATGTGAAAGTTACAGATTTCTTAATTTTTTTGTTGTTTGTGTGCTAATCCTAACCTGCATACCAAATTTCAGCTTTCTAGGACTTCAGGAAGTACCCTAGAGGTTTTGATGATCATGAGTCAGTGAGTCAGTCAGTGACGGAATCGACGTATTTTAGGTATTAATAAAATCCAAAGTATAAAAGCTAGATAAATGAAACTTAGGGTATTTCATTAGTCTGGTAACTGCATCGTATCCTGAAAATTTGAGCTCTCTAGTATTATCTAGGCCGAAGCCATGAGGGTTCAAAAATACGACGAAACACTTCCAGAAAAGGTACGTAGTGCCCTTCCTGCCTTCGGCTCGTCTTGGCGGGGGCACTGCCGTGCCCCCAGATACTGTGTAATATGTCCATGTGAATATTAAGTTTTTAATACACAATTATCTCTTTTAGATGTGAAGTAAGATGCACAAAACATTCCTTCATACATTAAAAAAATGTTAAGTTATTAAATAACTTCATGTAAAGTTGCACAAAACTGCTATATAGTAGGAATGATAATTTTATTAATCAACAAATTGCTTATAAAATAATGTGTGAATGAAAACAAGTTATAAAGTAATTTAACAATGTAGACATGCACAAACGTTTCATATAGTTTATTTACAAAACGCATAAGTAATATATCTACACAAATTGACATTTAATTTTAACAACGTAAACTGCCATTGCTGTAACATCAATTTTGGAATGATTGAAATATTAATGAAGAAATATTACTCATGCATTTACAAACAACCAACTGAATGATAAAAAAAAATATTTTTATCCCCTGAAGATCTGTCTGATAGACTGAAGCATCAAATATTCAGTAGAATGGTTTTAATTATAATAGTATAATTATAACCACAAAGAAAAGTTTTAGAATTGTTATTAATTTAGTAAGACTAAAAATAATATTTAATTGTTTAATTAACATAGCAGATTCTAATGTTCACAAAAATATAATTTTGTTTGGATTGTAATAGCATAACGATAACCATTAAAACAATTAGAATTGTTATTAATTTAGTAAGACTAAAAATAATATTTAATTATCATATCACATTAAAAATATGTTTCCTTTTAAACAGAAATTGGTTGTTTATAAGGCATATGTTGATTCGATACTGAATTATGGTTTGGACTGTTGGATATTTATAAACGGACAGCAAATTAAAAAATATAAATAAAATTATTCTAAAGATCTTTAATTACGTAATGATTAACTTTAAAAACAAAAAACTTGAGGAACAACAATGATTGTGTACATATGCACAAGTTTGATAGTTTAGTTACAAACACATAAATAATGTATATACACAAATTGATATTTAATTTTATCACAGTAAAACTTAAACTGCCACTGATGTAACATCAATGTTGGAATGATTGAAAATCAGTATTAGAAATTCTACTTTGAGTAAAATAAAAAAAAAATAATAAAAAATAAAAACCTCTATCTTGTTTTCCTGTTGGAAATGACAAATTTTGAAATGTACTAAAAAACATAAATGTTAATCATAACACTGATCTGAATTACAAATATTTTAATTTAAAATTGTAATGACAAAAATCAGTAATCGTAAATTTGTGATCTACATCATCAAGTTTGAATCTATACACCCTGCTTTAATTGAAAATTCAAGCCATTGCTTTGCTACCTTATTATAGCCTTCATTTACGCAGAACAGCAACATACTTTTAACTATGATTGACTAATTTATCATTCATTATGAAATAAAAATAAACATTACCCCATGCATTTACAAACAACCAATTTTATTGTAAGTGATAAAAATAATATGAAGACCCTACACTTAGCTGAAGATCTGTCTGATAATGATTGAAGTATCATATAGTCAGTGGAATGTTTTAAATCCTCAACTAGTAAACAAACACAAAAAACTATTGTTCAAAATAAAATACTTTTAAAATTTTAAATTAAATTTAAAAATAAGTACTTCTGAAGAGTAATTCTACTGATGGTGTTTCTTCTTGACAATTGAAAAAAAAAAAAGGCAAACACATTTGTGCTTCTATTTGCTGGTCGAGCAGAACAGTTTTCTAGCAAACATAAGCACAGATGCATTTGCTTGTGGAGTTTTTTAAAATTATCAAGACGCCAAGCTCAAGTATAGATAGAAAACACCGTGAATAAGATTATTCTTCAGCCACACTATTATTTTGAAATTGTAATTAACATGACCTTTTCTAGTGTTCTTGATGTTGATTTCCACCACTTTATTACAATCTTCAAAAATTCAACAAGTCCTTCACTATTCTGACTGTCCAAAAGTGATGCCACAACAATATTTGTTTCATGAAAAATTCTCAAACATAAACTTACATTCTGTCTTTTAAGGTTACTTGGAGAAAGAGCTTTCTCATTTAATTTTGGAGCAAGTTTTACTAAGCTGCTTTTTAATTCACATGAATTAATTTCAAATCTTTAAATGATACTGTAAAAATTTTAGTAGTTCCCAGATCTGAGGGAAAAAAATGAAGCCTTCTCGGTTTGTTGGTTAATCCAATTATTTCTGATGCTCTTAAGAATATGGACCGAATCAAAAACTATGAAAATTTTCAATTCACCGTTTTTGGAATTACTTACAGTTGTTAATGCACCACCACAAATAATAGGGTATCCAGCTTTTTTACAATTTCTATTATCTGCTCTTGTCATTTCTAGAAGATCACCAGCAGTTAAATTTTTAACAGGAATAAGGGCTGCAACATCTTTATTGTCTGAATATATAAAAGATATCATAAAACTCTGTACACTGTTGTCAGCCTGTAAAGTTTTGTTTGCACTGAAGCCAGATAAAGTATTCACAGAAAAATTAATTTCAGGTCTTATAATAATCTCATCTAACAGCAAATCTACAAGTAATTCATGATTTTCTAATTTTTCAGCTTTTGTTTTTAAATACATAAAGCAAAAATTCCAATGTTGTGTGTCTTTTGGAAATTGAAAGACTTTTGTCATCTCTTCTCATTTCTAAATTGAGCCTGCATCCAGGCACACAACAACACGAAGGCATGTTTCCTGAAAAAAAAAATTTACAGGATTTTAAAAAATGATTATAAAATTTCAATATCAAATCCATTTCAATATTTAATGATTGAGCACGTATTTGAAATGGATTTGATATTTTTATTTTTTCTTATATATTTTGTTTAAGAATGTTCTCTAAATAGATTTTTTTTTAAATTCTATTATTAGAGACTTAAATGAAATTACTTTTAATATTAAAAAAAAAGGAGTTTGTTAATATTGTCATCCACAAGTATAAAAAACAATATTACTATTATTGTAATCTTACACTTTCAGTTCATAATATAAATTAATAATAATATTTTTTTTTATTTGACTATGATTTTTAAATACAAAAGTTACAGTCCCGTTAGGAATGACAAATCCCTTTCAACAGGTTCTGAATATAGGTATAGCCTACTATAATTGTTTAATTAATTTTAAATACAGTATCAATACAGTATTAACAAACATTAAAAGACTTACATCACTGTATATAGTTTTTTTGTCAAGTAGACAGCTAAGTGCTAATTTTCTAAAATTTTATATTAGGCAGTAACATAATTTAAAAGTTAAAATAATTTTCTGATTTAATTCTAAATATATTTGTACTTGTGTATATTAAAGTTATCTATGTTTAGCTTATTTTTGTCGAGTAAAGTAAGAACTAGTAACAATAAATATTAAGGACATTGTAATTAAGTAAATTGAATAAAATATTTAAATGAGATATTACATACAGGATTTACAATTACAATGAAAGCAACTGAGCAATAGAAATTCATTCTAATTACATTTTATCAGCCACTTTTTTAATAGTTTCTTCACATTGGATATTCTTCTATTTTTATATATATTTCTTTTTCATCTATATTGTTGAATAAATTTTCAATTATATAGTTAAAATGCCTCTTTCCATATTCATCGTTTGTAAGAGGATAGGGAAGAAGGAATTTTTCTTGTTTCTTAGATTACATGATGTGATATGTATTTAACGAGTGTCAATAATAGTTAATACAATTCAAGTTGAAATAAAATTCAATAAACACACATTTTTATAAGTTTCAAAATATATATATATATTAAACGAATTTGTATAAGCCCTGTGCAAGGGCTTGAAAACCGATTTCCACAATGTTATGTATACAAATTCCTTTAATGTATACATTTTTTTAAACTTTTAAAAATGTGTGTTTATTGAATTTTATTTCAACTTGAATTATATTAGATTCTATGAGGATTTTTGTTTTTCTTCTTTCTTGTGCTCAATGATTTTATAATAGTTATTAATTAGTATGTTGTATATGAATTTTTGTTTGGGATTTAGTATACTATATTGAAGATTCTTATTTAACATCATACTTTTATCTTTTACATTTTGCTTGAACAAAATTAACTTTAAGATTTTCTTTTGCGGATTAATTATAGATTTTAAACAACTGTCATTGGTGTTGGCCGGAATGTTATGTCTAAATCGAATAAAGCATTAAATAATAATATTTTAATACGCATTGGAAGTATGTCTTTAGTATGATAGAATATGTATGACAGTATATTTAACTATTTATGTAACATTTTAATGTGATTATTCCAACACAATGTCATTTATTATTAAGCCCAGATATTTAACTGTTTTTGTGTACTTTACAAACACATTTATATATATGTATGTTATTGCCGAAAATTCTGCAAATTCTATAAATATATTTCTTTTATCAATTTCTCTAGATTATGAATCACATATGCAATAAAATGTAATGAATTTATTTGGTTTGATTTGGGATTTTGTTATTCATTTTTTATAGTTTTAGCAGATGAAGTTATTCAAACAACTAACATTATTTTCTTTAAAAGACTGTTTGTAAATATATATTTAAAATCGTGAACAAACGAAATCTTATTTTATTTTTGTCAGCATCTCCTCATTACAGAAAATATCCACATTTTTGAAATGCGCATTATTATTTACTTAAAATTAAATCCAATTATATTATTTCTGTTAGTAGCCTATAATTATGAAATACAACAGGTATCTTGTTTTAAACACGTTCATTTTTAATTTTAAAGAAATAAAATTTTAATGATTTCCTTCAATCAATGTTAATTAAAGAACCAATAATTAAGAGAAAAGAAAATATAAAATAGTTAAGATAAAAAAAAAAATATTTTTTTAATTATAATTTTATAATTCAAACAGATAAACAACAGCAACAAACAGATTTAATTAATAGTTTCAAAATTTCATTACTAATACCTATGATATATCCATTACAAAATCTAATTATCATGTAAATTACGAAACATTCATTAATTTTTAAGTGTTTTTTTAAAACTTTAAATGCAAAAAGAAACTAACATACATTCATTATTTGAAATTCACACGTGCTCTAAAATGTTAGGCCTTTTTAGGCCTCTTAAAAAAATTCGTTAAGATATATTTCAAAAGTATTTTAAATTATATGAAATAAAAAGGATCTTACCTTTAATTGTTATCTCCAGATTCTTGACAAAGAATTGTGTAAAATACATTATATTCGGTAGATAAAAACTGCAATTTCTCTCTTCAAAAGTACAATCAAAATGCCGAAATGTCCGATTCAAACGCTCTGCGAAAAGGGAGGTGCTGGTGGCTCCCTCTTCCGAAGCTTTGACTAAGCGACGCTTCAACTTAGGATGTTGCCCCAGCGTAATTTTAACATTTAAATTTCATGCAATGAAATCATTATTTTAATTTTAAAATCACATATGTATTTTAATTTGACAATAATGCAGAAACATGATACATAATTTGTCACTTTTAATTTGCCAACCAAAAAAACAACGTTGGGCCAACGATGTTTTCGTAACGTAGGCCCAACAAATGAGTTGCGGAGGATGGCCCATCATTGGCAATTGGTTGGCAAAACCACCAACCATTCCCCAACAGTGCCAACCATCAGCCAACGTTGGGCCAACGCTTTGTGTTACGTGGGTTGTCACTGCATATTTATTTAGTAAATTCAAGTTATCCCTTGCTTTAGTCACAACTCTGTAAGCAGTAAATCTCACTTATAACAGGTAATAACCCAGGTAAAACCCATATTTTCAAACTGAAAATTCAACATCGCCGACCGCCGATGCTAGACACCGTAGGCCTAACATAGCTATGTTATCCAAAATTAAAGTACATACAATTTACTACAAATTTCACTATTTAGGTTTGTTTCTCCAACGAACCGTTCGGGCGGAAGCGCTAGTTGAAAATTGGCATATTTTGTCAGTCTCCGCAAAAACCCACTTTTTCCACTTCAAAACTAATTTATTTTGAAAGGCTTTCAAGAAGTAAATTCCTCTCAGTTCTCTGCACATATCTTATGTTGATCGTATATGTAACGGTGCAGATCATGCTTTCACAAATTACAGAATGTTAAATTTATTTAATAAGTCCGAAATTGTACAAAGTCAGTTATAGAAAAGTTAAAATTCCAAAGAAAAATCTTAAAAAAATTATGACAAATTATTATATTATATTACATATGATTATATTGTATATTATTTTAATAGCGAAAGCTACAGCGTATCGGAACTGCGCACTCAGCAGGTGTATATAAGAAGCGATTCTCAATCTGATGGTCCAAATTTCTCAAGATTGATGGTCAATCTGATGGTTGCATTGCGAGCTAGGATACCTTTCAACGATTGAAAAAATGCCTCGACGCAGGATTCGAGCTAATTACGTGCAACTGTCAGAGTTTGAAAGAGGTCGTATCATTGGATTGAAAGAGGCAGGTTGGGCAAATCGGAGAATCACTTGTCCTATCGGTCGAAGTGATGAGGCAATTAGAAGAATCTGGCAGGAATGGGTGGACAGCGGCAGATTTCAGCGTCATGAAGGTAGTGGTCGACCTAGGGCCACAGCAGAGCAGGAGGATAGATTGATTGTCAGATCAGCCGTCACAGTGCCTGAATCATCGTTATCAACCATCAGACATGCGACCTGCACACGAGTGTCCACCATGACCATTCAGAGACTGCTGAGAGAGTGACATCTACGCTCGTACCGACCGCTACGCCACCTGCCACTCACGTCTGCACACCGTCGGGCCAGATTACAGTGGTGCTTGGCTCGATCCGGTTGCAATGATGCTGACTGGGGACGTATAGTGTTGAGCCACGAATCCCGCTTCCAACTGTGTCCTGACGATCGTCGCAGACGTGTCTGGAAATGCCCAGGGCATTGTGCCGAACCTGCTCTCACTATTGCACGCCACACAGGCCTCCAACCAGGAATTATGGTCTGGGGTGCCATTTCCCTTCATAGCCGGACCCGTTTGGTCGTCATTAGCGGCACACTTACAGCACAGCGGTATTTCGACGACATTCTGAGACCTGTTTCGCTACCCTTCCTTTTCCAGTACCCTGGCCTTATTTTTCAGCAAGATACTGCCAGACCACATACGGCACGTGTTGCTATGACCTGTCTTACAGCTTGTGAATCACTTCCTTGGCCAGCCAGATCCCAAGATCTCTCTCCAATCGAGCATGTCTTGGATATGATGGGAAGGCGACTGCATCCACCAGGGAATGTGGATGACCTAGTCCGACAATTGGAGCAAATTTGGCCAGAAATACCACAGGAGAACATCAGGGAGCTTTATCACTCTATGCCACGTCCTGTGGCAGCTTGCATTCAGGGTAGATGTGGGTCAACACCTTATTGAGCTCGTTACTTTGCAACTCAGTAACTCTGAAATAAATCATTCAATTTGTCTGAAAGTTTAATCATTTTCTATTCTGTATGTAATCTTCCTCTCCACCAATTTTTGTCTCAATCGGACAACTCCTTCTAGGTACGTCGTTTTTTTTTAATGAGTGTATAATAATTTGTCATAATTTTTCAAGATTTTTCTTGAAATTTGTAAGAAATTTTGTGTACTTTTGGATAGTAAGGTTATTCACGAAAAGTTGATAGTTTTCGAGTTATAAGCAAAACACCGCCAAAACATAACATTTTTTACCATTTTTGGCATTTTTTTTAATGTTGCGTCACGAAATTTTTTTCGCCAACCTCAGATCCGGATTCAGCACCCCAAAAAACATATAGAATGGAAAAATCAAAACTATCCCAAAACTTTCCAGGTAAAACTAAAATTTGACTGGACTAGTCGTTACTTCTAAAATGCTTTTGAAAGGTTGATCAAGTCTCCAACGGGATCAAGTGTCATCACTCTCCCCTAAATTATTAGTGTATCTTATTATCTTAAATTCATTCCATTTTTTTTTTATTTTCATTATATTATTCTATATTATTCTACATTATCTATATATCTACAATTTGAGGCACAAGTCTGGAAACACACTTGTGACCCAAAAATCTTGGAATAGGCCATTATTGTTGAAAAGCTTGAAGGAATCGAAATCAAATGGACACATATGGGAACTGGAAAAGGGGCGTTATCCATTTATACCCATTATCCAAGTTATACTATTGTCCTTAAGGATCTATTGAGAATAATAATGAATAATAAAAGAAAAACATATGGATAGAAAAAAAAAACATGCGTGCTGGCGCCGGTTAAGATTCCAAATTAGTAAGAAACTTGATAATTTTATTATTATCGATCTGTAAGTTTAACATTTTTAAATAAGCTTCAAAAAAACCCAAATGGATAAAAGAAAAGAAAATTAGGCAAGAATTTTTAGATTTATAGAAAAATATCTTTGCACCGTGGAGAATCTTTTAAATTATAAACTTTAAAAAAAATTCTTTAAAATTTCTGTATTATTATTGCTAAAACTAAACTCTCGCTTTACTTGCGACTAGTAGCTCATATTAAAACTATAGACTTGTGTGCGGCTTAGCCTTGTGCTTGAGGCTGCTGTTTTGGAGCCTGGGTTGGAGTACCTGAATGGATGTTTACTTTTTTCCTCTATTTATCTGCTTCTTCGTGTGCTTCTCTACTTTCGCCATCGATGAAAATTTTAGAGTCTACAAGCTAAAATGTGAATGACGTCAGGAAGGAAATCCGGTCGCATAAACGCTGATAAGAAGAAATCAGAGAAGTGACAAGTGAATAGCTTGTGGACAGCTTGTTCAAACAGCAAATGGGAATAGCTGAGGAAGAGGAAGATTATAATTACACAGGCCTGCGAAGATTTTCCGGCAACAATAATTGAGGACGTCTATGGAAAAAGGGCTTAAGTGCACTTAAGCATTTCTTTGTAAGAATGTATTTTTGATAAAGAAATTGAGTAAATGTTGGGTTATCACCAAAAGAATTACTATTTACTATTATTATTTGTTATTATCAGCAATTTGTTTGTTGATAACCCAACATTTATTCGATTTTCATTATCGAAAATACGTTCGTACATAGGTCTCTTTTTTATTTGAACTTTTGTCTAATCTTCTTATATAATTTTCTAATATATTACGTTTTATACTTTGGGAATGTCCTGATTTATAATTCAAAACCATCTTATTTAAAAATGTTTCTTAAAATTTTGTGTTACTCTTATTCCCTTCCTTCTTCAAACAACGGTTAAGGAACGATAATTTATTGTCTTTTTCTTCTTCAATTTGAAACTTTAAATGTCTTTATGCACCATATTGACCAAATCGAAATACTTTTTGAATTGTCTCACGGAACCATACCAGATTATGAGATTATTATCATCTGCATAACGATAATACTCATTATTTATATTTCTTTTGGTTTCATATTCTTGATTCCAAATAATTCGTAAATACATTGCCTGACAGAGAAGATGCCACATCATGAAGATGTGAATGTAGTGCCATGCAAATTGCAGAGTGGATGCGCATGTGCAAGTTATGTAAATGAATAAAATTTCTGGCCAATCACAGGTACCACGTGCGTGATATAAGCAGACAACTAGCATGTAAAGCCGTCATTCAAGAAATCGTCCCGGCTGCGAGAAGTGAGTGTTTTTGCTGTTAGTGTGTCTGGAGAACTAACAAATAGTGTTAATGCCTTTATGACGCTTTAGTACGCAATTTCGCCAAACGGATGCGTTCACGATCGATTTCGACGTAAGTCTTCGTATCACAGGATGGTCCTTGTACCGTATCGTAGAAGAAACGCAACGTGATGCCACAACAGTCGGTCGTGTTTGGAAGCAGTGGTCCTAGAAAGGAAATGTGAACAGTCGAGTGGGACCGGATTTCAGGGATGGATGTCACAGCGCACAGATCGTCGCATCAGACGTCAAGCCCTAGCACATACATGTCCTGGCAAAATTTTGCAAAGTGTACAGGAAGTTTGGATACTCGATATCAACATGCCGAGTGTCGCGCCGATTGGCTGCAGCAGGTTTGTTATCAGTCGTCTGTTGCGAAGGCTACCCGTAACAGCGAGTCATCGTCGTCATCGCTTAGAATGGTGTGGCATCAGAGCTGCGTGGGGTGTAGAATGGAACAGAAATTCGTATTCGTATTCAACGACGAATGCCGTTTCTGTCTCACCAAAGATGATCACCGTGTTAGATCACCGTGAGGATTCCTTTTGTGAAGTTTCTTCCTAAGATCCACAAACCTAGGGATTCTGTTAATTTGTTCCCCATCCGCCCTATTGTTTATTGAGGGCTTTAATCAGATAAGGGAACAAGTCACACTCCTATGATAATCGAGATTTTTACGTTTCTACAACGTTTTGTCATCTATCGTCGTAATTCCCAACTATTACAAGCGTGGCTTATTCCATTAGACTAACATGTTGCATAAGAATGTTGTCTGATGGTACTGTGTCTTCACATTACATTGAGAGAGAGATTCAATCCACAAAGTTCCCATTTCTACTAGTAGAGGGAACAATACTCAGTGGTCAGCTGTTTAAATTATGAAAATGAAAGTAATTGAAAATGTTAGTGATAAAAGTACAAACCAAAAAAACCTATCCCTAAATGAGAAGTGGAAAATAAATAAGGTGAAATATTTAAAGAATGCCGGCTTGGAATATATGAGTTACAAAACGAAGAAAACTGCTGAAATTGTGATTACAGAAATATATATCCTATGAGAAAGAAAAGGAAAAGTGAAAATAAACGTTATGTGACCTTTGAAAAACACATCCAAATTTTTAATTCAAGCTACAGCATTTCCTTCAAACTACCATCGTCAGATATGTGATAAGATATGTGACAACTGGTTCAACAAGCAGCAAGAAATGCCTCTTAATATTAGCTACAAGCACAGGTGGATATGGCCTATTAAAAGAATATTCACCAAAATAGTTTCAAAAAACTCTGAAATTCTGGTGTGTTATATCATACGATTTGCAGCAAGCGTTGCCAGAATACTAACAGGAACTGTGTTCTACCTATGCCAACTGTGTGTGTTTAATCTTGATTTTTAAATTTGTGATGAAACTAAAGCCACTATGTGGTGTTTGTTCCGAAAATACTTTCCCGAGGTTCTTTAGAAGTAGATTCGTGTGTGCTGAAAATTTTAGCAGATCCATTTAATTTTCTAAACAAACGAAACATTTGTTTTTCGTGAAGGCTAAGGTCTAGAACAAAACATGGATATAAGAAAAATAGGCTTATATTCCTTTTTGATTGTTTTAGTTCATATTGGCTATTACGATTATATAATACACACTTGCTTGCGTGGCAAGACACAGATTCTTGCCAAGTGACAAAGATTTTGATGTGATAAGGAAAAAAGTTAAAAAACTCAGTGTTTTTTTACTACAAAACAATGGTATAATTTAATAACTAAATCGAGAAATAAAAATGGCATTAAATGTAATGAGTATGGAGCTACAAAAATTCAAGAACTTAAACAAACTTGCAGGGCTTTTAATGAAAGAGAGAAAAATAGAGGATGGACTTCAGCTTCAAAGGACAAGGATAACTTCTCTGAAGTAGAAAAAAATAAGCCATGTTGTAATGGTGTTTGTGAGAGAAATTTTTAGGAGCGAAAAAAACAACGAGTCAAGTTTGGAACTGAACTGAATTAATTTATTAAGCATAAAACATGGGTTTTATAGATTTAACAAAGTTGGATTGCATTACATAAGTAATAAAAATATACTTAGTGATTTGACAAGAATTTAATGAATTTAACTGAATTAAGTAATTAAAAGGCTGTAACGGAAAGGAATTTAAACATAAACAGAACAGCAAAAATAAAGAAATAGAAAACGAATGATTTAAAGTAAATAATGGTAAAGATTAAAAAGGTAAAATAAATGATTTCTAAAAGTATTTATGTATAAACTGTTGCAATTTTCCACCTCTCAAGATGTTTTGTCCTCAAAAAAGAAAGTACTAATAATTCCCTCTCCCCTCAAATAAAAACCAATAATAACAATGAAATTGAGCATAAATGTTAAAGGTTAAATATAAACACAGAAATGTAAATACTGATGTAATGCACTTAAGTTCAGAATAATCTTCAAAATACGTACATCAAAATACGTTGTCTTCTTTAATCCAAACTAGACACATAAATAAACTCCAAAACACCTACACTGTAGACACTGTTGATACCAATATTTCGTTTTAATTTCTTAAAACTTTTTCAAGGGTTTTTTTGACGAACAAAAAATAAAATAACATAAAAAATAAAAGAGAAATTCTTCTCTCATTAAAACAATATAAAAGTGCAACAACTAAAAAGCATGAATAAACAAAGCAAGTGAATAAAAATTGGACAATAAAAACGGTGACTATTGTTGACAAACAGACGAACAATACGAGAGTGAAAGAATTTTTATTTCTCATATTGTTCATCTGTTTGTCAACAATAGTCACCGTTTTCATTGTCCAATTTTTTTTAACTTGCTTTGTTTACCTTGAAAAAACCTTGAAAAAGTTTTAAGAAATTAAAACGAAATATTGGTATCAACAGTGTCTACAGTGTAGGTGTTTTGGAGTTTATTTACGTGTCTAGTTCAGAATAATCTTATTTACAGTAATTACAATTACATTTGACAGAAATTACATTTGCTGGCTGGCCAGCACAGATAACAGACAGAAAGACTAAAAAAATAACACAATTAGACTAGTTGGCGGCTGTTGAATTTTTGTAGCGACGGAAGAGCATTTTTCTTTGTTTTCTTGGATCTACTAAGATGCATTGGATGGAAAGTTCACTGGTTCCCACAGATGACTCGTTTGGCACTGAGTAAAATAGCAACATACTGTAGTTATCCTGTTAAGTACTGAATTTACTAATTCACTTGCGGAGCACATTTTCCCGTCTGGAAATTCTGCGGCTAGAGAGTACAGTAATGTTCACGCTAAAATTTATCTCCTCACTTTGGGCGAGCAGTTGATGTTTCAGAGCAGTTGTTGGTTCGCTGTTTACAATATGAGGTGTCGAGCAGATAGGTTCAGATGGCTTATCTGTCAGATAGGGCTTTGGACGGGCAATCTGAACTATTTGTGGTTGGGTTCGATTAATGAAACATCCAAGTCCCGGAACAACTTCATAAGTTACGGGTGAAGTTTGGCGTTAGACGATGAACGCAAGAACATAGAAGCTTTTCCGATAGGCCAGCTTTCCGGGTTGGAGTGTTAACCCATAATTGTTGCCCGTTCGTGTAGCTCACTAATCGGTGATGGGCGTTTTAGGATTTTCGGTTGACTTCTTTCGCTGCCACGATGTTTATTTTGGCTAGCTAGCTGCTTTCATCGAGGGTTGATTTTAGAAGGGCCGGGTAATCTGTTGTGCGTTCAACGGCGTTTCTAAGTAATGTATTCAAATAGGTTGAGGGCAGGCGTCCGTGAAGTAGATAAAATGGAATATATCCAGTACTTTCCTGAACCGATATATTGTACGCGAAGGTGACCAATGGCAGGATGGGGTCCCGATTTCTATGCTCTAGGTCAACGTACATCGATATCATGGCGGACAGGGATTTGTTCAGTCTTTCCGTCAGTCCGTTCGCTTCGGGGAGATATGGGATGTCTAAGTGATGGATCATTGTAGAACAGTCATAGTGTCTCTTGTCATCGTGCTTCAGCAAAATTTCTTCCGTGAAAACGTTTCCTACTTCGGAAGCGTTCGATAGACCTCGGGTAACGGCGTCTTTGTAAAGTGGTTCGCAGCGACTACAATCCATCTGCTGTTGTTGTGGGAAATCGGCGTAGCAAGTGAATTCGCATATTGTCAAATGGATCAATGATGATCGGCAGTGGTTGTAGGATCTGGCGGATGGCAGCGTTGGTGTTTTGCGGCGATGTCAAAGCAAACAACGGGTTTCAAATCTCCAAACGGTCTACATTTGGTCGGGCCAAACACGGGCGTACATCTTTGCAATACATAGGTGAGCGGCTGTCGGGTCGCCATGGCAGCTATACGTCTCTCTGCAGGTGAGATGGGATCACGAGCAGAAGGGATCTTGAAGTGGGTTACATAGAACATCGGCGTGTAGTTGGAATCCACGGGAATCAGGCTGTTTGGTCTTCGCTGGGTCCGTAATAATTTTGAGGAGGGCGGGGTCTTTACGCTGTTCTGTGGTGAGGTCTTTTTCATCGGTAATGGCTGCAATCGCTTGGCTGGCATCAGTCTGAGTGACGCGATACCCAGATAAGCATTCTCCGTCTAGATGTTTCTTCCCAAATTTGTATACATTGGTGATGTTGTATTCTTCAAGCCGAATGGCCACGTCTTGCTAGTCTCCCTGAGGGATCCTCGAGGTTTGCAAGCCAGCAAACTGCGTGATGGTCGGTGACAACTGCGACACTTTCAACGACGTGCGTTCCGAAAGAGCTTTTCTTGGGGTTCAGGCGGAGGTTAACTGAGTTGATGCATTCTAGGACTGTTTCTAATCGGTCCAGGTGCTCGTCGAATTCTTTTGCGTAGATGATGATGTTGTAACGGTAGCATAAACAGATCGACCACATCAATCGAGCGAGAACGCCGTCGATCATGCGTTCGAAGGTGGCTGCAGCATTGCATAGTCCGAACGGCATCACCCTAAATTAGTAGAAACCGTCAGGTGTAACAAATGCAGTCTTCTCGCGATCCTTTTCATCTACCTTGATCAGCCAATATCCGGTACTCAGGTCAACACTGGAGAAGTACTTGGTGTTTCTCAAGGAGTCTAAAGCGTCATCAATTCTTGGCAATGCGTACAAATCTTGCTTTGTAACAGCGTTGAGCCGTCGATAGTCAACACAAAACCAACAACTGCCGTCTTTCTTTCGCACGAGAACTACGGAAGAACTCTAAGGGCTAATCCAAGGTTGTAATGACTCCTGATTCAGCATTTTGTTGGCTTTGTCGTGAAAAACTCGCCTTTCTTTAGCTGATATTCTGTATGGTTTTTGCTTGATCATTGGATGGTTTTCAGTTTTAATTGGATGTATTCTGATCGAATAGAGGGTTATTTCTGGGTTTGGTGGATCAAATACTGCTTGATGTTTCTTCAATAGGCCTAATAGTTGTTGTTTTACGATGGTTGTCAGTTCAGGAGTAATGAGGCTCTAAAGGACTTTTGTCACTTAAGGGAAGAGATGTCGATGGACTCGTGAAGGTGAGTGGTTGTGGCGAAAAACCTGTGATGACCGCAGCTTCAATGGGTTAACAGGTGGGAATTCTCTTATTCTTCGGGACAATCAATGGGTCATTGGATTAATTCGTTATCCAGACAGGGGCGTTACCTTGGCGGATTTCGGTGACTGAGGCTGGAATCAGGAGGTTTGATGTAATATCTTATTCTGGCAGTTGTTCTACGATGAGTTGATTGTTTATAATGTCTTCGCTTTACGCCATGACTTTTGTAGTTGAGCGGGATGGGACAACTGTTGTTTCTGCAGCCTGGAGATACAGTTTCGGGGGGCGTCTTGGTTAGGCGTCTTTGTATATTCTTGTCTTTCTTGATTGCAAGAAATCCCATCCTAGGATTATGGCAAAGTCGCAAGGGTGGACGACATAGAAATTGAAGAGTGGAACGAGTCCGTCGATTTCTTTGCGTGCCGTTGTTATTCCCAGGATCGTAAGCCTTTCGCCGTTGACAGTTCTAAGTAAGCATGATTATGTCATTATCTTGCAATATCTTCATCTCAAGGTTAACTTCATGATCGAAACGGAAACTACAACGTCCACAAGTGCGTTATGGGTGGTTATTGACGAGAAGCGTAATTATATTTTTTTGTAATTATGCGGAAGCCAGAGCGATCAAATGTAGTCCTTTACATTGATCCCTGCTGGTCGTTTTCCAACTGGATGACTGAGGCAACGGAACTTCGGGTGCCTGCATTATATTGTACTGGAGCTGGGCTGTCGTAGGAAGCTCCTCTCCTAGGAGACGGAGTGAGAAAACGACGGACGGGTGTTGGGCTTTTGGAGAGGGAGCGAATGGCATGGGTACCTCGGAGTGCATTCGTATATTGACCGGATATGTGGCGAGTTTCTCTGCTGTATGCGTGTGATTGGGACCCGTAATTCTGCTATTGTTGATTCTTGTAGTTGTTTTGCTGGTGGGTTCGGCAGCGTTTGATAACATGTCCTTCACGATGGCAGTAAAAGCAGATTGACTTATCTTGCAAAGTTCTCCAGAGCTGAGGGTCCCATTTGGATCTGAGAGGCTGTGGGGTACATTTTGCGGCCTCGGAGCGGTATACTGAGGGTAGGCCGGTGTCAGATGCTGGTTTTGAATGGAGATGGGAGTGATGAAGAACTGGATTTGCTCTTGTAATGCTGCAATTTGATTTTTCAGCTCTCGTTTCACGCTAGCTGAAGGCAATTACGGAGGGTTTGAAAGTAATATACAGGTGATATTGTGAATGCATCGGAATTGCGTTGAATCATGGACTCCCTTTTGTCTCAATGTTTCAATCCTGAGGCATTGCTGAAGGAATTCCTTCGTAGTTTCGATCCTTACGGCTAGGAAAAGGGTATAAACGTCTTCCGCAATTGCTTTCAGAAGGCATTGCACCTTTGTTCCGTCGGACATTTTCTCATCCGTTCGGCGGCAAAGATCCAAGACGTCTTCAATGAAGTCCTAACAGCTTTCATTCGATCGCTGGGCCCTTGTTTCCAACACATGCCTAGCGTGTTGCACATTATCGTAAGATGCGATGAAATTTGCGATGAAGAGTTCTTCAAAAGCCATCCAGGTGTTTAGCTGCGGTTCGTTGTTTTCGAACCATTAGCGAGCTTTTCCAGCTAGTGCGATGTAGACATTCGTCAATTGTGTGGCTGTGTTCCATTAATTGTACTTGGCTATTTTGTTGTAATCTTGGAGCCACCGAAGGGGGTCTTCATTTTGTCTGGCGTAAAAGGTTGTTGGTTCCCACTACCATTGGTGAAGTACGGGGATGGCACCGACAGAAGCATAGCTCGGGGTTGGTTGAGCTTCGGTAGGCATATCTGTCAGTGGCGGGAGTCTACGAAGTCATTGGCTGTAGCGGGAAATGATGAGGTTTTCTTGGCTTGAAGCAGCAAAGACCAGGGTTTCGGCATCAAAATTGTAATGGTGTTTGTGGGAGAAATTTATAGGAGCGAAGAAACAACAAGTTAAGTTTGGAACTGAACTGAATTAATTTTTAAAACTGATAATAATTAACATGTTTTTTTTATAGACTTTGCACAATTGAATTACTTTGGATAAGTAATTGAAAATATACATAGTGATTGCACAAGAACATAATTAATTTAAATGAATTAATTAATTAAATTGCTGCAACGAAAAAGAATTTAAAAATAAAAAGAACAGCAAAAATTAGGAAATAGAAAACGAATGATTTAAAATAAATAATGGTAAAGATTAAAATAAATAAAATACAGATATATGGGCTACACATAAATACAAATAAATGATTTCTAAAAATATTTACATAAACTGTTACATTATCTTCTATTCAAATACACTTATTATGATCTTCAGAGCTGGAAGGAATTAAAAATTTTCAAGAAACAGCCACGAAGATGTCGGAAAGATAAGAATGGTAAAAGGTGGAATGTCATGGACGACTTCTTAAAAACCTTATAAAGTATTATATCGATATTGCAGGCAAATTTGCCTAAAGAAGTATGCTTATATCATGTCATTACTTCTCTAGATGCCAGCTGTGTATCATCCTGTAGTTACAGCTATGCTACAATGAAAATAAAGATAACGATTAAGAACTAGTTTCAGTACAGTCTCCATTGATCTTAAATCTTACAAACATTTGTATATAGAACATGTAAAATATAGATGTTTGAATACTCCTACTTAAGCAGCGCAATTTTTTGTTTTGATATTTATTTTCTGATATTAAACAAAGAAAATCAAAGAGGCAACATATTTTCTGTGGGTATCGTATTGTATGTTTAGTCAGATAAAAAAATTATTGTAATACAAGTGTATAGGCAATTATTTGTTGTAAGTTGACTTTTGCAAAATGATTTCTTTTACCATTTAAAGCTCATGTGGGTAAATGTAAAAATTTTATCGCAAATTATTTGTTAATAACTTAAGGATTCAAATATCACTTCCTCCTATTCAATAGCGAATGTTTTGTACAACTTATAAAAAGCTTTAAATTTACACAAGGTTTCACATTCTTTTCCTTTGAATCATTATTTACCTCTTTATTGTAGGATCTTATTTCAATAGCATTCCAAAATTTAAAAGATAAATCTTATTCGGGTTTTTATTAATATTATTACAGTGGATAAGTTATTGCTTTGATTAAGATGTTACACAATATGCAAATTTTCTCTTTTGAAGGATTTATTGCCAACAAAACAGTGGTTTATTCATGGGGTTAGCCTTATTAGCCATGTTCGCTGACATCACTTTAATTTATGTGGATGATATGACTGTTAGTTATTATCTCGGTGCTCGGAAAGAAATATGACTAATTGAAGCGCTGTCGAAGTACCATTTCGATTTCCTGGCATCTTCATGCTTTTCGGTGTCAGCTATTTCTGAAACTTTGCTTAAACCTGCGTATGGACTTCTATTACCTTTTTCTTTACATAACTAGCAGCAAAGCGTGTCGGCCGATAGGCATGAAAAAAAATCTGAAAATTTTTTTTATTATCAATGATCAAAAATAAAGTAAATACAATCTAAATACTCTGCTAACTTGTGAACGAAGCTTCTACGGCAAAAATGGTTTTGAGTTTCAAAATCAGCGTAAACAACTGAAGAAGTACACCAAATTTCATTAAAATCGGTGCAGTGGTAACAAAATTATTTGGTTTTGAACGTATGTTTTGTTAGAATTTCAGATAAAATTTCATGGAATAACAAAATGAACTAATATTTTATCCAATTTGAGTACCCTTGATTCAATGGTATCATTGAGAACTTTAGATCTATCTTAATAGCTTAATTATATCGAGTTAAAGACATACGGACAGACAGACAGACAGACGAACTTGGCCAATTATATAAGTTGATACTTCTTTGGATTTAACATCATTATTTCTAGAATTATTATCAGCTTCTTTCTGTAGCAATATGACCTTCTGTAATGCAAGAATAACATTTCTTTTGTGATTGCAACTGATACATGTTAATACTTCTGGTATAACCATTGAAATCTTCTACTTTGTCCGACTTGCTACTATTATACTGCGCAATAAATTTGTCAAGATGAAAGTCATTGGTATTGTCACATGCTACTATGTCTTGTTCGCACGAATCATATTTGTCTGATAGCCCGATAGAATGATCCAAATTAATTCTTTTTCGTCATAGATCCTCCACAGTTGGTCAATTCTGTAACAAATAATCTCATTTCTAAAAGTTTATTAGCTAAGATCATTTTAATTTGTGAGCGAGAATAACTTTTTTTTTAATGCTAGCTATTTTTAGAAAATCAATCTTTTTGTGTGGCCCTTAAGTTTTTCTGGGCCACATTTTCCTTAATTAAAATTTTGTTGCTTATCCTCTATAGCTAATGAAACATATTCAACGGTTTTGTCTTGTTTTATCTTGAACTTTATCTGTTTGATTTCGAACATTTATTTCACTTAAATTATAGCACCTGTTAGCATATCGCCAAAATCCCTCACTTAACATTCGGGAACAATGTATTAAAATTACTTTCATTTAATACAGTAGAGCTCCGATTATCCGCGAGCAGATGATTCGCGGTGCGGATTATCCGCGAGTGCCACGAAAAATTTTTTTAATACGAATCTCAGAAAAAACCTAATTTCAATCCAAGCTAACAACAGGGAAAATACAATAGGCCCTACAGTATGAAGGCTGAAAATTACTGACAGGATTATTGTGCATCGTGATCCTATAGGCCTTCTCGGAATTTGTTGATGGAAACGTAGAGCAAAGGTTTCTGCTGTACTGTACATATTTTAAAGTTTTGCATATTATGTTTTTTTGTATATAATAAAACGTAGTTTTTAATGGTGAAATAGTTTTTTTCGTGTTTACATCTCAATTTAGGCTTTTTTCGGGTTATCCGTGATTTTTGTTATCCACGAAGCCCTTGCCACCCAATTCCGCGGATAATCGGGGCTCTACTGTTCTTTAAATTGAACGTCTTTCCGCCATGCTGAATCCACCATCTTGCGCTTGAATATTTTTCTTCTATAATTTCACAGCAAGTATTTCTATTTTTAGTTCAAAACTTTATCCAAAGCTCAAATCTTTTCTTATTCTAAACATTTTAGCCTCATAACCATAAACAATATGGTCGGTTTTTGTGGTAAATTATTTATTTTATTGTTAATAAAATAAAGATAGTATTTATAAAAGCTTTGAATATATTTTTAAAGTTAAGTTATTTAGTTAAAGTCAAAGTTAAAAATTAATTTTGCTATCAACTGATCTTTCTGCGGGAATACCGGAAGCGTAATTTCTAAGAAGTTTTGGTTGCTATAGGAACGGCAAAACAACAGGTAGTATTTTCTCAGAGCCGAGTGAAGACAGACGTGTCGATATGATGCCGGGATAAATAGCCATATCCATTAAACTAACAGATTTAATATCTGATGGGATAAATTAGCCTTTAGGTGGCATCAGGCTCATATATATTTATGAATAACAGTAAGCTTTAAATTAAAATGATTTTGCATTTCGTCAAAGCAATATTCCGAAACAACATGGCGTCCGTAAATGATCTTATTTGCATTCAAAAGATCGCAGATAAATTTGTGTTGATTTATCTCTAACTTTCCATTTTGACGATTGTAATTTATTTCCATTCCTATTTATTGTTAATAAAATAAAGATAGTATTTATAAAAGCTTTGAATAT
>JAFIDM010120491.1:103657-124844 GCA_023159025.1 Thereuonema tuberculata | reverse complement strand
GTGCTGAATTTCATTTCTTGTTTTATTTTATTTCAATTATTTCACACCACATTAAACTCTTTTGACTTATGATTCTAATATGAATCTTTTATTTTCATTCTGAACTTCATATTCTATATTTACGACTGGGTCTGGATGGTGTCCAAATCTAAGACAGTAGTTTACCCACTCTGAGACAATTTTATTCTTTTTATCAAATGCTCGTACGTGTTCTCATAAAAGTTCTTTCATTGCCCTTCCCGTACTCACTATATATACCCTGTAACGTCACCGGATTGATCTGGCTTTAAAACAATAATAGTTTTCAATTCTAACCAACAATCATAATTTTTACTCAATAACAGGTTAATCCCACGAGATCACACTCTAATCCTCTCGGGCTATAATCTTAACAATTAAACAACAGATTAACTTCGCTAATTCTCTGTTCGAAAACAAATTCCAATTTAATTAAAAATACAAAATTTAAGAATTCTGATTTACATGAATTTAAAAAAAATATTTAAACAATAAATAATATTATTTCTTAAATTAAGATTTTTTCAATAAATAAGTTTTTTATCATTAGCAGTACATTAATATTATTAGAAACAAATCTAAATTACTTTAAATAAATCCACTACATTACAACTCCTCCCTCACCCAAAGAAACTTTAGCCTAACTGAAATGAATAAAGTTTTTAAAACAATAAAGTTATGTAACTTTGAATTATGTAACTTCAAATACATTCCAGTACATTCTGCTTAGGCAATCAGCATTTTTATTTTCTTTGCCAGACCTATGTTTAATATCAAAAGTATAAGATTGTAATGCTAATGCCCATTTTAATAATTTACTGTTACTTCCAGAATTAGTTTTTAACCAAATCAGGGGATTGTGATCAGTTACAATATTAAATTTATTTCCATCCAAGTAAATATATAATTTTTTAATAGCAAAAATAATATATGCACATTCCTTTTCTGTAGCACTATATTTCTGTTCTGTTTGTGAAAATTTTTTTTTATTTAAATACAAAATAGGATGTTCTTCTCCTTTACGATTTTTTGAGACAAAACCACCCCCATACCAACATCTGAACTATCAGTCTGAACAATAAATTCATTTTCAAAATTAGAACACACAAAATTGTTTTTCATTAATTTATCTTTAAGAGTACAAAATGAATTTTTCACACATATCTGACCAAATAATTTTGCCTTTTCTCTCTATTCATTTTAACAAAACAGTGAGAGGTGCAGCAATCAATGAATAATTTGGAATATATCTATTATAATAACCTGACAATCCAAGAAAAGCTCTAACTTCTTTCTAAGTTTTTGGTGTAGGAAAATTTTTAATAGGTTCAATTTTTGATTCGTCTTGAGTGCGGTATCCTTGTCCAATTATGTGTCCTAAATATTTCAAAGTATAATGAGCAAATTTATATTTGGATGGCTTAATTTAGCTTTCTGAATACAATCTAGCACAATATCAATATGTTTCAGATGATCTTCAAATGTTTTTGAAAAAATGGCGATATCATCTAAATAAGGCACAGTAAAACTTTCACAATCTTGTAACACAATAGATATAAGTTTACTAAAGAAATATGGAGCATTTTTTAAACCAAATGGCATACATAATGGTCTATAACTACCAAATTTAGTCACAAAAGTAGCAATTTTCTGCGCCTTTTTAGTAAGAGGAATTTGCCAATAACCTTTTGCCAATAACCTTTTAACCTTATATCTAAAGTTGAAATAAATTTTGCTGATGAAACCTGTGTAATCCTTTCTTCAATATTTGGAAGTGGAAAATACTCTGTTCTAATAACTTCATTTAATTTTGTATAGTCTACACAAGGTCTAGGATCACGGTTAGGTGCTTCCACTTATATCATAGGTGACATGTAATCAGATTCACCCACTTCAATAATATCTAATTCTAACATTTTTTTAATTTCTTCTTTCAAAATTTCATTTTGTCTATATCATGAATTATACGGTTTCATTCTCACAGGATTTTCATTAATTAGATTGATATCATGTTCAACTAAATCAGTCAAACCGGGTACATTTGAAAATTCATATTATATTTAACTAACACTTTGATCAATTCATTTCTCTGATTTTCAACTCAATTTTTCAAAACACCTCAAAATTCTGAAAAACTTCATTAAAGTCATAATCATTTGAATTACAATTAATACAAGGAAAATCTATTTCAGTATTTACAAAATTATCTTCAGATTCACAAAATACTAAATTTACAGTATCATATCTTTTATGATAAGGTTTCAACATGTTTATATGGTATATCTGATTTGCATTCTTTTTACCTGGTATTATCACAATATAATTGTTGTCTGATATTTTATTTTCAAGAACAACTGGACCAATCCATTAAACAGATAATTTATGTGGTTGATCAGATGCTAAAACTAATACAAGATCACCTTTTTTTTTATAACTTTCTTTAACGTGCGGAAGGAACTTTTGTATAATAAACAGGAAACACGCACAAATAAATAATAGTAAATAATGAAAGTTATATTTAAACAAATAAAGATACATGATTAATTTCGACTACTTCACGTAGTCATTGTCAAATGTGTCAAATACATAAAAATCTCACAATTTATACAAATGTGCTGGATCGTCATCCAAATAGGAGCCAATGATTATTATTGAATTATTATTATTATTCCTTCAATGACTAAAAATTATCTACATTCATTTCTGCTATCCATTCTTCACAATAACTCAAATGTAAAATCTCTCCAGGTTCTATCAAATTTTTTCTGATGCTCTTGAAATTTCCCTCTAAATATGTCTGGATACAATTTAAATCTTTTTAATAACATTTGTTTAATATAATGATAATTATTTGATTTCTTTTCAGATTATTTCTAGCTATAATCTGTACAATATCAAAAGGTAATAAAGACATTAAATAAGGTACCCAATTTTCTTCATCAATTTTTATCCTCTTTGCTTACCTTTCAAACATAATTAAGTTCAAACTAATATCACATTCATTTTGATCAAATTTTTATATCAATTTTTTTTAATTATTGCTTACTCTTATCTACTACAGATTGACTACTAAAGTTCAAAGAATAATTCAAAGACTCAATTTTGAATTTTTCTAACTCTAATTGCCTGTCTTTCTCTTTCTCTTTTCTCTCTCTCTCTCTCTCTCTCTCTTTTTCTTCTCTTTCTATTTGTCTTTCTCTTTCTGTCTTTTCTTCTTCTCTTTCTTCCCTTTGTATTTCTCTCTCTCTCTTTCTATTTGTCTTTCTCTTTCTTTTTCTTTATGGTTTACTTTCTTTTTCGATCTTTAACTACTGACACTAACAAATTTTTAATAACCTCCACATCATAATTTTTACTATGTATCATTAAATCTTTCAATTAAATAACCTTCAAATTTTCATTCACTTCTTCTCCCATCTCCTCAGCTATAACTCTCAAATCCTCTTTCTTAGCCTTGGTTAAGAAATTCATGTTAACTCAAAAGAATAAAACCTTCACACTACAACAATAATTATACAATCATACAATCAATACTGCTCTCAAAATTACAATAATTTCAAATTCACTAGATTAAATAAGAATTTAAGATAAATAATTTTAAAATAGATCTGAAATTATACTTATAATTTCTTCACAATCAAAGTCCAACTCTTCCGGCTGTCTCGATGTCTTCACTTCAAAAGTTGACTTCGAGCGTCTTTTTCTCGGCGTTTGACTTTTTCCGGCATCTACTTCTAGGCATTGACTTCTTCCGGAGTCTAACTCGAACAACTTCAGCAACACAGGAACAAAATAGGAATCTGTCTATTGACATAATTCACTACTTGAAACACAATTCACAATAAATGCACGGCAAATCCACATAGACTGCAGTTCTGAATGCTTGAAATACCAGGTAATCCAAATACAACAGCAAAAGGCCTCACTGAAACACGATATCATAGTCTCAATCGGAACTGCGGAAATTCAGGAATTCTAATTTCGTTACGTGAAATTCGAAGTATCCCACCGCTGCCATTAAAATTAATATGGAGAAGCTATAACTTCGCCGGTTTGATGACAAAGACTCTAAAACAATAATAATTTTATTTCAGGAAACACAGCTTCACATATAATTTCTCTTTCTCCAGTTACACCAAGCGACTAGCTCCTTCCACAATTGCAAATCAACTCTCAAACACTCAAAATTTCTACTCAAAAACAGATTAATCCCAAGAGATTACATTCTAATCCACTCTAGCTCTAATCTTAACAATTAAACAACTGCTTAACTTTGCTAATTCTCTGTTCAAAAATAAATTCCAATTTAATTAAAAATACAAAATTTATGAATTCTGATTTATAGGAAATTAAAAAAATATTTAAACAATAAATAATATTATTTCTTAAATTCAAAATTTTACAATAAATAAGTTTTTTATCATAAACAGTACATTAATATTATTAGAAACAAATCTAAATTACTCTAAATTAAGCCATTATATTACAATATTTCAAAATATGTTGCTCTTCATTCTTTATTAATTTTAGGGTGTGTTACTTCTTCCTTAAAAATTCCGAATCTTCTATTATATCTATTTCCTTTCGATCATTACAATGATGATCATACAGATTTTTTAGATATTCTTCCCAGACCCTTCTTATTACATATACTGGAATTGAAAACCCAAAGATTTGAATGCATTGAAATAGCTGAAAACATAACACCAATAATACATTCAATATTCAAATCTCTTGTCTTTTCAAGTAATTAGGTTGACCATTTTAAAGAGGTTTTCTGAATTATTTCAGTGTCTTAAGTGTTTTTATTTCATAACATTTTTCATCGATTTATTTTTTTGAATTTTTTGCTTTTTCTGAATATCTTTATTTACAGAATAAAGTAGTATACACAAACATTATGAGTATACTCTGTATGATCCCGAACGATCCGACTATGAAAAATAGCAGTAATGTATAAGTTAAATAGCAGGGACTGCAATATCTTATATTTTGGAAGCACGGGTAGAGCCTTCAGGGAAGGATAAGAAAACACATCCCAGCATTCAAAAATAATAAAGAACACATTTCAGACTGGGCGGACCATTGCCTCTCGAAATATCATAACCAGACCCAATAGCCGAAATCCTTTATCAGATCAAAGATAGAGAAATCAGACTAATTATGAACAGCTTTCGCTGTATTAACAAAGCGAATGGTTTCAAAGTTAAGAAATATTCATTAGATTGTTTAACAAAAAAGAAAAATTCAAATTCAAATGAAATTATATATTTAAATTGTATATTTAATTTGTTATGTTTTGTAGTTGTTAAAAAGAAAGCCGCATGAAATGCTTAGTTGATATCTTAGATGTATAGATCTATCATAAATCTATTAATTTGATAGATTTGTTTTGTATTTGGTGTAAAATTTGAAATCTATCTAATATTAATTTTTCGACGAAAGTCTGAGGAAGTTCAGAAATTCACTGGACGAAATATTGTAAATAATAATTAATGAAATTAGATGTAGGTGACTTCTTTATGTTATTTATGTTTTATGTTATTGTTATGTTATTTATGTTAAATATTTACATAAATAAATATTATTTTTGTTTTTTATACGATTTTTATGTTATGTTATATAGTAAATAATAAAATGAGATGAAGAAAACTATACAGTTTATTTATTTATAGTTTTCTAATTATGTAAATACTTGTAGCGGTTGGTTATATAAAGTCCCCTACTTTTGTGCGGTCTGCAGACCGCTTTATGTAGAGCATGGGAAAGAAAAATCCAACGAAAAATAAATTACTTCAAATAGGTTTCCAATAGGTTAAAAAGTGGCGCTGTATGAAACGCGCAATGCTTGTGTGAACGACCAATATGCAGCGATCACCATGCCATTGGGAAAGAAAGAATGTGTTCTCGTGGTGAAGGTATTACCAAAACAGCAGCAACACTGCATCAGCACTGCGAGAATATCGCCTTTTGAAGGGATTGCGAACAGGACCCACGTGGTTCCAGTCTTGCAAAACTGCGGATATTTCTTTCAACAGTCTTCATGCAAAATGGTGCAGCACCGCCTATTGGTCGCTCATGAAAGGAACTTCTTCGTGCCTGATTCGGCGATGATCGTGTACTATCGAGACACTTTCCAGGGGCGTGACCAGCCCGTTCACCAGACCTTAATCTATGCGCCTTCTGGCTGTGGGGAACCCTGAGTGATCATGTTTATGAGGAACGCGTACGGACCTTGCCGGACCAGAAAGCCAATATCATTCGTCATGTTACTTCCATTTCACCTGAGACATTTCTCTGCTACTGTTCAGCACGCTGTCCTGAGCTTCCACCATGTCATTGATGGAGATGACTTGATGAATCAGTTTTCATTGATTGATCTCCATCAATGAAGATGATGGGCATATTGATCAGTCACTTTAAAAGCATTAAAATATTCTATCCTCACCGTCTGTTTATGATCTTGCAGCGCCACTTTTTAACATGGTGGCAAATGTTTGAATTAATTTATTTTTCGTTGGAATTCTCTTCCCCATGCTCTACATAGCTTATATACAAAGTTGCATTACTATCCCTGCGACTCCGCAGAAGTGGGGAACTTGAATTATAACCAAACATTATTTTTGATTCTTTCTTTCATCCAATAGTAATTAAGTAATTTAATGTTTGCATGCCAATAGATTCGTAATGACTTAATTTAACTTAACATACAATAAAGTTATTATCTAATAACATAAAATTACGAAGGCAAATTTTCGAAAGTCTTTTCTTATTATTTCTTACAATTATTGGACAAGTCCTTTTGTTATGGCTTAATTTAGGCCAAAATCAATAATTCGGTAATTAATCGCTATTGAAGCGAAATTAATCGAAGCTATTATTGCAAAGAATTTCAAAGAAAAATTGAAATCTTTCTGTTAATCTCAAAGTACTGTATTTTTTTATACAACTAGTGCGAACATTTTTTTTATATAGGAACATCGATTTTGCAACTATCCGGCAGATAATGTTTTAACATAAATCGTAAGTGAAATTGAATTCCAAAGTACTTTTCTGAGAAACTTTTAAATGTTTAGGAGCTTTCAAAAATTATTCTGATAAACATCACTTAAAAAGCAGACAAACTTTTTTTTCAAATAAGTCAAGCTTGCTGAAATGAAATTTGAAAACTTGTCTTTCAATGCCTCAATGACGAATCAGCTTTGGTGTCAAATTGATTTGATAACATTAATTTGGTAAATTATAGATTCGATTCTAAGTATATCTATCTTACAGTTAAAGTAATGCATACATAAACACAAGTCATTGTAAATTCTTACCTTATTTATTATATTAAAAAGAATATCTTTTGATGTAGAAATTTAACATGTGGTACAGTATTGCTGTAGATTTTAAAAAGGCCTGACATACAATAATTAGCAAACATGAAAAACATTAAAATCTACACCAGGTATCGATTGGAATTGCCGATCTATTTCAACTCTTGAAAAGGATCGGCAGGCCCGATCGAAACCTCATCGTGATTTTAATGTGTTTTTATGTTTTTTTATTAATGTGTGTCTGGCCTTTTTTTAAAACTATAACAAGGATGCCTTTTCTTGTTGTTTTTTTAATATTCTTCATGAGAATATTTTGTGTTAATAAAGAAAACTAATCTAAATAAAATACATTGCAAAGTTTGGCATCATGTCATTTACTGATACATTCATTAATTAAATTGCTGACATCTAAGAAAGAAATGGTATACGAGAGATTCCGAGCCGTCCAAGAGATAATTCATTTCGAACCTTCAGCAGTAATTGAAATTTCATTCTTTATTTCGAAAGTTTCAAAATTATTTGAAATTATATGCAATGGATTTGAATTTAATAGCAGATCTTACGAAACTATTTTCAATTCAATATAGAACAGTAGAATTTTGTGTTTGTCTGAAAACTGCCATTGTTGAAATTGAAAGAATCTAAACGTTCAAACTAATTTAAGAAACTCATTTAATGCAGTTACAACGACTTAATATTGTGTTTGTGTTTTGTTTTTTTTATATTTTACTGATAAAAGGTAGTTTAGATCAAAATTGATATTCATGAAGAAAACATTCATACTTAAATACAAGAAAAAAAGAATAAAAAATCGTGTAGCCAGAAAGTATAGCATTCAAGTCAGCTGTTTAGTTAAGATTCATACACTATCCTATTTCTCTCTGTCAACTTTAATTAATTCTATATACGTTTTAATAATTCAAATGGACTCGAACAAAGGGTTCTAATTTTTATCAAATAAAAATAGATCCGTAACTTCCAAGCAAAAACTCTGATTTGTCTGTGAAGTAATTTTAAAAATTTCTTTAAAGAACTTTATTATACTAAGAACATATGATTGGATATTTCATTTGTTTAAATCTTCTGTAATGTAGATGGATTCTGAGTGGAGAGCAAACGATTTCTAAATGAAAATCAATCAAAAGATTTTGCAGATGATCATAGAGCAAAACCATATCATTTAATAAAAAATCCATAACGGAGCCCCATACCACAGGTTGGAATTCCTGCTGTAAGATAATGCATCCTTATAACTAAATATCACCAAGTTATGTGATCAACATGTCCGATCAATAGTACCGTACCTTTATAAAGACTGCAGAATTATCTGGAAAGTGTTGAGCTTTGTGCCAAAGATCAGCACTGAAAGCTACTATACGAAAGCCTACATTATCAACAGATTATCAACCAATTTATCTAATTATGATTGATTATTTTCTTTCAAATTTTCTTTCTCAATTTAGACAACTACAAATCTGTCATTGCAACAGTACGAGTCTTGCCTTACACATCATTTCATTATTTTTTAACATTTTTCATAATAAATTCTGCCAAAACGTTTTAAAAGGAAGTTCTTCAAAGAAAATAAAAAAGTGAGGTTGTATCGTCGATTAAAAATCTGTCACAACCACAATTTCCTCCCATGTGTTATGCTTCCTTCAGCTCATTGTTCTCCTCGCATTCTTCCTGGATCTCATTCTCATTAGTTATCAATTCTACGTTTACTTTCATGTTTACTTTCTTTACTCTTTTCCAATCACTAACCGGGCGAACAAGTACTGGGGATCGACTCCTTACGTTTCCGGAGAAGGTGAGATGTGGCAAGAGGAAGGATAGCAAGATTTTGAAAATTAATGGAATGTACACGCGGAACTCTGTGTTGTAAGTAACGCCAACTTTCGCACATTAAGATGTTCATTAAGTCTGTCCACCAAGGGATGCCTCGATTCTTCAATACAGCAACAATCCTTCTAGAAGCATTTCAACGCATAAACTTCACCTTTCAAAAAATTCTTGGTAGTGATGGAAAAAAATAGTTAAGAAGAATATTATTTATTGACTAAATTAAAAATGCGTGAGGATTTTTGTAACGAATAGGTAACGATAAAAACGCAAACAATTAAAGATTCACTGAAGTATTTTTGGAATTTTCATACCAGAAATCCAAAACATGTTTTCGATTTGTACTACAAAAATTCGAAAAATAGATCTTTAATTAACGGACGAATTTAAAAAAGCTAACACACTTGTTTAAAATCGTTTCTTTAGAAATTTAAAAAAAACTAAAAATCTTTTAAAAATCACGGAAGCCTGCTCAACTGTTCCTAATCATTCACTCATGAAAACCAGTTAACAGGTTGAAACCTAGGTCTGGTTTCTCTACTACAATTTTTTTACAGAAAAAATTTTAAGGAAGTGGGTTAGCTTTTTTGAATTCATTCGTAACTGTATTCACACTTGCTAAATTTTTATCCTCACCGTTGAATCTTTTCTTGTGTGGTGTTTTTATTTTTACTTTTTTCTTACTAAGAATATTATTTATTTCTAAATGATCAACAAAAAAAGAAAACTCATTGTCACAAATAAAGAAAAGAAATAAAAAAAAAAAAAGATTCAAATCTACTTGGAGGAAAATAAATATTTTTTTTCCTGTTTTTTTATTTATTTTTTTTCCTTCAATTAGATTTGAATCCATTACCCATATTTCCAAACGCCAGAGTTTAACCACTGCACCATACCAATACTTCAAGCATCAAGACGAAACTACTTGAAAATGATACAGAAGTGTCAAGGAAATGAGGGGGAGGGGGAGATGTCTCTAGGTTTCATTATAGTCTGTTTTTTCGGCAGGGTTTAAGAGTAAATAAGCAGGGTCAAGATCAGTCAAAGGGCCTTGGAGTCTGTAGTGCACAAACAAATAAGCAAAATTTCCTCCTTCATTTGTTTAGAATATGTTGATATATTACTAATATTAGTTATGAAATCATTGTAAGTGATTAGGGGAAATTTAAAAAGTTTGAAAATACAAGTAGGACATTAATATTATATTTTAAAATCTAAGTCTAAGAGGATAGATTTTAAGCGACTACCATGTCAGAGAAGGAATCTCTTTTGAAAGCCAAAATGGATTCAAAATAGGAGTATTTTATCATTTTCAACTAACAAGGAACATCTTTGGGTTCGAACAAACAAATATGCACCAAAATTCATAGATTAATTATTTTCTGACCTCTGAATTCACAGGTGATAGTCATTTTTCTGTAAACCTCTGCAATTGTCGACTAGAGGTGTCTGTTTCCTCACACCTCGAACCCATTAGTAGCCTGCTGCTACTCTAGTGGATATTGTGCTGGTGCCTGTATCGTATTGCTTAATGTTGTTGTTTGTTTATATAGTAAAACGAAAACATGGCTCGAAGATTAGCGAACAATCCACAAAACTTATTGAGATTGGTTTAGGCCATGTTACAACGATAGTGCGCCATGAAGATGGTGTCTCAGGTAGACGAGTCAATCGCATGTGTCGTAACCTTAGATTGCAGCAATGAGGATGGTGATGAGCAGAGCCCACTCACAAGAAGTTGGGAGGGTCAGTTGGTCCCTCAGCACCGGTGTCCGGCCGTCAAAGGGGTCCGGGCTGAAGTCTTGACCGTAAAGAAAATTATGAATTAGCCTATCACTTCTAGGCTGTTTTAAATAATGAACATTTTATTTCAACTACTTTTCTGCTTTAACCGTCTGCAAAGAGCTATTCTACATTATAACGTTTGCATAGGACAAAGTTTTTCTAAACTTTTTTCTAAACTTCATTTTTAAAGCTGGAAAAGTAAATAGTGGCATTGTCATGGATTTATTTTAATTTTTTTATTTTTTTTATTTTTCTTAGGTGACCAGTTTGTCGCCCTCAGCCTATAAATTAAATTATTTTCTTATGTTCCCTCGTCCCTTGTTTTATTCTGTAAATATTTGTTAATTGTAAAAGAATCATTATTTATATTCATAAATCCCATTATTTTATATTTTAATTTTCATATTATCACTCGCTTTTCTGAAGTTTCGCTTTTTATCTATTAAGTTCTCGTGAGAATTTTTATTAATTCTTATTCTCATAAACTAGTGTTTTGCTATTTCCCACGGCGGTCAACATGCCAATTCTTTGTCCTAGGTCACTAATTAGAATCATACCACCATATTTAATGATTCGCTGCTTTCTGCTAATTTGTGTGATGACACGGCAACTACCTTATGAAAAACAGAGTTCTTCATTACCTAATAATTCTTACGATTAATGTTGAGCGCGGGTCTCGGAAGAATGCAGTAAGAAGTTTGGCAAAACAAGCGATGGCCATAGAATACTGCGGGACACAAGCCGTAGATAAACAGTATCGGACATTCCTGATTTCAGCGCAGCATTCGCCGTGTCTGTAAGTTTGTCGTATCATCGCCCGCGGACCTTCCAATATACACGCCTATATACGTGGTGGCATGCGTAGACAATGTCAACGGTTGTGTGGACCACTGAAAATCAAAGAAAGAATCAGTGCTTCGTTTCGCTGGTCAAGGAGTCGTTCTGATTCCAGAGAAACGCGTATAGGGTCCCGAACAGTGATCTTGGTGCACCAAAACTTCTGTAAATACCCTTTCTTACGTTATTTCTTACGTTTATCGTGAGGCTAAGAAAAGTGCTACCCGATAAAATTAAGAAACTAAGTTTTGCTACTTCTATCAATCTCAAATGACAATTAAACTTAGCTCAGAAAATAGCCTACTTAACTATGTCAAATTGATCAAAAAGAAAATGGACTTTTTTTTGTTTGTTTTAAAAAAAATCATTTTCATATTATATGTGTAAGCGTGTCCTAGTTTCAATCAGCTGAGAAAATCACAACAACTTTCCCGTATTTTTGATCTGCTTGAAATATCTATAATTTATCCATAAGAATTAGGAAAGCTAAATTAACAATCACTTTAATTCATAATATTTCATGAAAAAAGGCCAGGATAAAGAGGTATGTTCTCGAGTGGAAATCTCTGAAAGACAATATAACTTCCTGATAAATTCAGGGTTAGTTCCTTTCCTCGTTTTTTTTTTTTTTTTTTTCAAGAGTGGGAAAAAAGCTTTCAAAACAGCTGTATTTTTTTTCTTTTTCGTTTTGTCTCAATTCGTTGCTTTTTTTTTTTTTTATTTATTCCGTAGCGATTTTGCGTACTATAAACGGAATAAACAATTCTGTTTATAGAATAGAAATAAAATAGAAATAGAATTTTTTTTCTTGTCTTAGCAACACAATCCTTGTGATAAGGCTTAAATTGGGGAAACAGCTCCATTTTATATATATATATATATATATATCTCGAGAAGGTAAAACTCAAAACATGTGCTTTTCGAGTTTTACTGAGCAAAGATTTCAATCAATCATTTGCAATTTAGAAAATTTAGAACGCATAGAATATAAGAATAAAATTAACTTATATTACTAAACATAAATAGCCGGACAGTGATACGAAATTTGAAGCCAATACAAAGAACAAATCACTGTCTAAAAAATGCCAATACAACTTTCAGATCACTGTTTCCATGGTGATAAAACAAGTTAATTCTACCACCACTTCATCAGCGGCGAAATTTAGAAATAATTAAGCAAAAACGCAATATATTAAGACTTTGCTCTCTTTTTTTATTTAAAAAAATTATAACTAAACTATTAAAGTTAAAAAGTACTTAATATTTAAAACTAAGCAAAAAAGAGTAGGAGCATTCTCTTTATTACATATTAATTTAACCTAATAAATTAAGTTAAAATAAGTTTAAAAAATTTAAAACTAAACTATCCAAAAAGAAATAAATTACCTTAACCTACAAACAAAATAATTATCAAAACCTAAAAATAAGAAATATTAACTAAATTATAAATTTTAAATGAAAATAAAAATTAAAAAATAAAAAACATTAAAAAAGAGCAAAATCCTAAATACTGAGTTTAAATTACAAAAAAAGTAAATAAATAAATTAGATAAATACCT
This sequence comes from Thereuonema tuberculata, assembly GCA_023159025.1. Taxonomy (NCBI): domain Eukaryota; kingdom Metazoa; phylum Arthropoda; class Chilopoda; order Scutigeromorpha; family Scutigeridae; genus Thereuonema; species Thereuonema tuberculata. Next base: position 111,484 of record JAFIDM010120491.1, on the reverse strand, counting down.
TTATAAGAAGCAATAATTATAAATATGCCTAATTTTGAAGTGTATAAAATTATTGCTTCTTATAAAGGTATTTATCTGATAGGGATATGATGAAAAATCAATTGGTACTGATATCAGAATTCGTACTGGGTTTAGCAGAGGTGTGTAAAATTAATAATGCCCTGCGCTCATGAAAAATTTTAAAACAAATTCAAAATTACTATACAAAATTCTAAGAGTTTGATTTCACTCTTAACAAAACAAAATACACATGTGTATATTCATTAATAATTCTTGCTTGTCTATCAAATGCAATAATTAGCAAATAAGGCCCATTTGCATTTACAAGAAAAATATAATTAATCCTCTCGGATCTATTTCCAATTTAAATTAAATAAATGCTATTATAATTCAATGCATTAATTTGAACTTCAATACAAACTTACTACAAATATGAATATTTACTTATTACAATTTAGAGTTCAATATATTTATAGAATAGGCTTTTCACCGATGTGAATTTTACAAAATAAATTATTTGCACTAAACCAATGTCTCGATATCACTTGTATGAGATTATAGTGTATATTCACTTAGTATGCAAATATTCTCAATGTTACTATATATAACCGACTAATAATACCCATGTGAATGTTTCACAATAATTTGTATTGTTCATCTCTAACAATACAATTTCACTAATAATTGTTTAATTATTATTTCTACTAATTCAAAAGAACTATACTCTGCGATTATTACAAATCGTTAAACAACTCTATTCCTTTGTATAGTTATCTTCTAATTCCTTATTATATTATAATAAATAAAAGTACTCACAGAATGTCGTCTTCTTATTCACTCACTTCATTATTGATTCGGTGAATTCTTTTATCACTAAAGCACTGGCACATAACTTCAATTTAATGAAGTTTTCACTAAATTTGCATATTTCACTTTTATGTAATTTTCCAACTATTATTACTCGAAGCACTAACACTTTAGTTATAGCTGTCTTCTATTATTTTATCTTTTATCCTTCTTCTATTCGTTCAGCAGTATCCATATAGTAGACTATAGTAGACTACTCTTCTTGTAAAACGGTATCCGCTTGTAGGTTTTACTTTCCGTTTCTTCTTAATTCTATTTGATGGTCGATCTTCTTTCTTCGAATATCCTCTTGAATTCTTTTCCAGATTTTCAGAATTTCTTCTTCTTAATTTTCCTTATTTTGACTCGGAATAATACCTTCTTATTATATTACTTAATATTATTATTTAATGTTCAATATAATTTTAGCTACTACATTCCGTCTTGGAATAGGCAACTTAAAGTCTTGAATTATCCTTCCTTCCTTTTCTCAATGGATTAGTCCGGCACGGTAACTGGAATATTATCTCTTCTTTAGATATCTCTATTACTTGAATTCTCGATTCAATTTAATTAATTTAATAGTTAGTCACTAATTACTATTGTCCACAGCCTTTTGAATTAACAGGAATAAATTCTCTCAGTTCTTCTTACGGTCTTAATTCCAACGTTCCCTGTCTTCGCAATGTATTCTTCTTTACTTCTAATTGCGTTAATTTAAATGCAACAAGCTTTAATGTTCATGAATCGCCTTGATTCATTCCACGTATAATAATAATAATAATTTTAGCTTTAATTATTATCGCTCGGGATATAATATAATTATTCTTTGAGCAAAGAAACTTACTCATAGTTCTATCTGTGGGTGCCGTTCCATTTCACTCCCCGGGTTGGATTAGCTCCATCGGCTATCCTTATTACTTCACCCGTTCACAACAGGTTGACCAGTTCAACTTTCCCGGTTGACTTTTCGTTAACATCTGACATGTCTCACACCTGACTAACTTGTGTCGTCCCACAACGTCATCACTTACTTTACATAAGTGCGTAATAAACTATTATTTAAATTATTAATAGTTAAAAGAATAAATTATTAATAAAAAAAAAAATTTTCTCTTTTATTATTTTTTTTTCAAGCATAAACATTTAATATTAATTCACTTATCAGTCCAACTATTTTAAATTTTACTATTGGTGAATATTAAAATTTAATATTCTCAGCATTATCTAATTTATTTATTTACTTTTTTTGTAATTTCAACTCAATATTTAGGATTTTGCTCTTTTTTAATGTTTTTTATTTTTTAATTTTTAATTTTTTAATTTTTATTTTTATTTAACACTCCGTCGGGCGCAATAGGGCGTGGCACAAGGTCGGGCGCAACGAGCCTGAGAGGCACTACTTTATTAAATTTGTTTTCGACAGATAAAAACCTTTTTTTCTTACTAAAAACAACTGTTAACTATTCTTTGGAAACCTCTAAACATTATAAAAATACAGAAAGAGTAATAAAATAGTTTTATATAGTCTTTAAAGGAAACGGAAATTTAGCTACCAAAAATTACCGAAATTTGTACACCCCTTGATTTAACAATCTTTTCTACAGATATAAATGTTTTTTCTTACAAAAAACAATTGTTAACACTTCGTAGTAAACACCCACACTGTATAAAAATATCGCAGGAGCAGTAAAACAGGCTTAATTAGTCTTTAAAAAAAACCTATATTTACATATATTTAAACCAGAAGACTTCTGACTGCGTTGAGCAAATTGACCAAACACAAGGATAGTGAGAGAGTTGTTTCATAGATAATTACGAAATATTATATAATATGACATTATTAACGACACAATGTGATACAGTATTAAAAATAAATGGGAATTTTTGAAAAAATTCTTATTTGTCAAACTGCAACGTAATCGGGCGCAATGAGACTATCCGATCATTTCGTCTGTCAACCGGAAATGAAAAACGAAAATCACTAACTGACCTTGCCATTGTTATTAGCACTGGAAAAGCGAAAGCTACTAGGATGGATACCTCGCGAAAAAAATTAGCGGGGGAGGGACAAACAAAAGAGTTCGAGGTGTGCCTAGGAGATCGGTTGCGCCCGACGGAATGTTAAAATTTATAATTTAGTTAATATTTCTTATTTTTAGGTTTAGATAATTTATTTCTTTTTTGGTAGTTTAGTTTTAAATTTTTTAAACTTATTTAGTTAATTTATTAGGTTAAATTAAGAAGTAATAAAGAGAATGCTCCTACTCTTTTTTGCTTAGTTTCAAATATTAAGTAATTTTTAATTTTAATAGTTTAGTTATAATTTTTTTAAATAAAAAAGAGAGCAAAGTCTTAATATATTGCGTTTTTGCTAAATTATTTTTAAATTTCGCCGCTGATGAAGTGGTGGTAGAATTAATTTGTTTTATCACCATGGAAACAGTGATCAGAAAGTTGTATTGGAATTTTTTAGGCAGTGATTTGTTCTTTGAATTCAAGGCTTCAAATTTCATATCACTGTCCGGCTGTATATATATATATATTGTGACAATACTCATATGTCGATTTATTATAACTATTAAAATATTAGAATATTAATATTATTATCATTGTAAAGACAAAAGAAATGTCAATTAAGAAAAATAATTTCAAAGTAATTATTTTGTAAAAGCTAATGGCGAAAGACTTCGTTAGGGACAGTTTTAATTATTGTCAGTGATTTTTATTTTAGTTTAGGCTTTAATTTATTTTAATTTAGGATTTTAGGAGATAAATCTTTTAAATGTAACTTATTAGGATTTAATGCAATTTAGTGTTAGAAATTTAGGTGTTTTAAGTAGTTGTGTAATTTAAGATTAGTTGAATTTAAGGATTTTAATAAGGAATTAATTTTCTTTTGCCTTAATTAAGCTGAGTTGATTTGAGTTTGGAAATTTCCTATTCTTAGGAATTTCCTTGTGGCCATCATTCCATATTTGGAATTGTTGTAAGCATTGTAATTCTATTGGTTAATTAGCATTATCACTCCATGTGAGGTAATAATGAGGTAATCTCCCTTATTTGGGCAGATATGCAATCCTGCTATCCGTATGGTCTGTGCGACGCGTGACGTCACACAGCGGCGCTCTTAAAGTTTATAAAACGGGGTGTTCGAGGAAAATCGCTCTCTCTCGCCGCAGTTTTGCTCTTAACCTTTCTACAATGCACCCGGCCTCGTCGATCGCCGTGGACGATGTATTGGCGGCCGCGCCTCAAATTCTCGATGCGTTTGTTAGAGATAGGGTGTGTTAAGTCAAGTTATCGTTAGTTAGAATAGGCAACCCGTGGATAGCCTACAATTTATACAATTTATTTGAGCGAAACATTACTGAAATTAATTTGCAAAATAAAGCTTGCAAATTCTGTGTTCAATGCACGTGTACACCCGTGCAGGATTCCCCAAGTTACTTAGTGCTTCGTAAGTGAAAATTTGTGCTTCGTAATTTAGTTATTTAGTGCTTCGAAAGTAAAATTTGTGCTTCGTAATTTAGTTACTTAGTGCTTCGTAAGTGAAAATTTGTGCTTCGTAATTTAGTTATTTAGTGCTTCGTAAGTGAAATTTCAGTGCGTCGTAATTTAACTTTATGCTTCAAGAAGTTATAAGCCATAGCTTCGCCGAAAGTATTATTCTTGCAGTGTTGTGTCATATTATTATTTCGCAGTGTCGAATAAAAATGGTTAAGTTTAATTAATGTGGTGAATGCGTTGTGCTTCTTGGTGCGTGAGCGTGAAGTGTGGCTCCCCCGCGCTCCGAATGGATTGAATTAGTCAGGGCATACCATGTAACGACTTTGGAGGGGGTAGATAGAAAATTCACCGAACGGACTTTTCGGTTGGCGCCCAACAAAATACCCGAACAACCCCTGAAGGACAAAATTATCGCGTGGTACCGTTACATATTTGGCGCCCAACGTGGGGCCCGACAACAACGAGGACCCGATACACGAGGCGCCCACGCACGAAGACAGCAGGACCCGATATCCAGGTGCTCGAAGACGGCGGACCCGATACACGAAGTGGACACGGCCCGAAGGAAGACAGCGGACTGAATCACGGAGTGGACACGGCCCACGGAGAGGTGTGTTCCATTACATGTTGTGAGGACGTATATGCAAGTTTAAGGAGTTAAGTAATTAGAATAGCAAAGTAGTTTAAAGTCATGAGCAATAACGGTGATTCAGACGGAAAGACGCCCAAAGACGCGTTTTCTCAGTATAGGGAGGCTGAAACCTACGCCAGTAATGGAGAAACGGACGAGCCCGAGTCGTTAGATTCTAGCTTGATGCAGCAGTTAAATTTAGAAGAGCAGGCTGCACGCGTTAGCGTGGCAGTGCCTAGGCCAGTTCACATTGTTGCTCCCGCGCCTGAGACACTAGCTGCGGAAGCGCCGCGTAGTCCGGCAAGGCAACCAGGATTGGCAGAGCTATTTGAAGCTATGGCTAGACTGGGTGCCAAAATGGACGAACAAAACACACAATTGAAAGCTGACATAGGTGCCAAAATGGACGAACAAAACACGCAATTAAGTGCCAAAATGGACGAACAAGGTGCCAAAATGGACGAACAAAACACGCAATTAAGTGCCAAAATGGACGAACAAAACACGCAATTGAAAGCTGACATAGGTAACAAAATGGACGAACAAAACACAAAATTAAATGCCAAAATGGACAAACAGATGGCCAAAACTGACGAGTCAATCCAGAGACTGAATACCATAGTCGAGGAGCTAGGTGCAAAGACTGGAGAAACGCTGCAGAGATTAGATGCAAAAATAAGTGAACAAAGTGCAAAAATCGATGCTCAAGAAGTAAAGCTGTCCGAGAGGCTTGAACAAGGTCTTCGGAATATTAAGGATGACGTCCAACGTACAATCAGTGAATTCAAAACGACCTTCGACGGTCGCATAGCCAAAGTCGAATCAGCAGTGCAGCAAAAGTGCGACACCTTAGAAGGCAAAGTAGCCGACGAACTCAGCCAAGTCAATGGACAAATTGGCGAAGTCAAGCAGAGCATAATAGGAATAACAGAGAAGGTCGGACAGGTGCACCGCGACGCGGTTGACAAACATGCCCAGCTAAGCACACATGTACAAACAGTGGTTGTTCAACAAGTACAGGAAGTTCGACAGCTCGTAGAAGAACGAGTTAAGGACATGAATGACAAAATGGAACGCCTACCAACAGCACCTGTAACGCTGGCTACGGCATTGACCAATATACCACCCACATTGACCTTTAATGGGACGTCCGGCGAACATCCCAGTGCATTTATGAAGGCTGTCACAAATTACTTCGCATTAACGAATGTCAGAGAGGCACTGAAGCCGCGAATAATCTACCAAATGCTAAAAGGAGCGGCGAAAACGTGGATGGATACCTTGGACCCGTTTCCCACCACCATGGACGAGTTTAAGAGTAAATTTCTCGCTCGATTCTGGGGAAAGGAGGCACAGGCCAAATTCAAATTCGACCTCATGCACTCCTACTGGAGGAGAGGAGATGGTAGTATGCGTGGTTACGCAGAGGACAAGATAGCTGCGCTGAGGCAGTGTGAACCGCCGATGTCAGAGCAGGACATTATAAGCTTACTCACGAGACATTTTCCAGTTCACATACGAAATCTGCTCATGAGTGTGGACGCGATGACCATCGAAAAATTTCAGTTCATGCTAGGGAATTACGACCACGCCAGTGAAACCTTCACACAGCCCGATAGGAAAGCAAACGTGAACAGCGTGTCATCGCCTACTAGTAGGAGTAACAGACAGGTTTACCGCAGAAACAGTGATCGGACGGAGTCTCCACCAAGCAACCCGATGAAAACGGGAGAGCATAGCCCAGATCGAGACAGACCGATACAAAGGGATACCGGCGGAAATCGTTGGACGAATCACGAACCGAGTGAAGGGAGAAATAGCCAATCGACCTCAAGAGGCTCAGACGTGAGCAGAAATCTCCGCACAGCAACTGCATTAGACGGAGGGGCGAGTTGTTCTACGGTACGAGAAAACTAGTGTCGTTCGGCGAGAAGGACACACAGTCGAGCGTTTTTGTTCACTGGGCAGTCCTCATTCGTGTGGTTCGGACTTGGCGTACGGACGATTTGCTTAATTATGGTGAAGGAGTTGCCGAGGTTGGTGATAGGTAATGTCTTTTAAAGAAGATGACTGGAGAGGTGCTAGAGAGAGCACTTTGTGTGATAGAAAGGTGCCAATTGTCACCGTGGGAGCATTACAGATAGAAGTCAGCAGCGCCCGTTCATTTGACAAATAAACCGATGAACGCGACGTGGCCATGGTGTTGCCTGAGGGGGTGCCAAAAAGAGCGCTAGAGGTTGTGAGGATACCCCAACCCACCCGAATGTAAGGAGCACCTGGTCGAGCCGACGAGTCCGCAGGTGAAGTTATCCACCTGATTACGGAGGTGATAAATAAAAAAATAAAAAAGCGCAAAGCGTAAAACAACTTGTAACCGACTTCGGGGATTTCCGACCTGTACTCGGTAATCGACCCGGGACGTGAGGGACGCACTAGTCACGAAATTGATGGACTACCTGGGGACAATAGCGTCAGACTGAAAATCCGTGCTTCTAGACTGTAAATAGTGTAAATAGTAAACTCTAAATATTTCGCTTCGGTGAAAAAAAAAATGGACTGTAACCTGTGAACAGTGTGTAGAAGTGAACTTTAAATTGTGCGACGATGCAGTAAAACTGTGAACTGTAACCTGTAGCAGTGAACCTTGAACTGTGTTTAATACATACATTTTTGATTCCTTACTCTGAAGAAGACATTAGTCAAGAGAAGACACCTTGAAGTAACAAGAAGAGCCTTTGTAAATAGTTTTTAAGCTTCGTTTTATTTTTGTAATGTGAGTTTGTCACAGGGTTGTTTTGAAATAAAACATTTGTTTTTTTTATTGAAAAAAAAAAAATATT